>JAJOZX010002668.1:612500-621526 GCA_023014485.1 Bathynomus jamesi | reverse complement strand
GGAGGGGACTTGATCATTTACTGAAGGAGGAAGTTATCCAGGTCACGATTTCATGGGCCAGATACCAAATATCGTCGACGTACCCCAACCAAGGGATGCCAACCCCCTAGGATTCTCGGAATGTAAGTAATCGAAAAACTCCATATAAATATTGGAGAGGAGGGCGATAAGGGGTTGCCCATGGCCATCCCAAAAAACTTGTTGATAATACTCGTTATTGAAAGTGAATTTACAGTCTTTGATGCAAAGCTTAATAAGTTCCAAAACAATGTGTGAAGGTAGTGGCAGGTCATACTTATGTAATTCTCGGGAGAGAAAGTCAAGCATATCGTCAATCGGCACTTTTGTAAACAATGAACAAACGTCAAAACTGATCAATCTATCGTTGGTTTCAGTACGTGCATTATTCAATTTTTCAGTAAGATCCATGGAATTTTTTACATGTGAATCAGAGATACTTCCGAGAATGGGGGACAGGACTTTGACAAGCCATTTGGAGAGTTTATAAGTAATAGAGCCCACCGAGCTAATTATAGGGCGCATAGGGTTGCCAGGTTTGGGTTTTAATAAGACCGTAAAGGTAGGGCAGAGAAGGTGAAGTGGACATGAAAGTAACCACTAAGAAGGCTATTTTTTCTTCAATGTTTCTCCGCGCCCTTAGGATCGCCAGTCCGGAATACATCGATGCCGAATTGGAAAAAATCAACGGTATTGGAAGTGATCTGTGTTATCCATCTGCGTTTATGGAATCTTGTCTCAACAAGGCAAAACGAACTTTCTATCGTGTGAATAATAACACTCATACTTTGTCAAAAAATATTTTAGTACTTCCATTTTTCCAGGGCTTTTTAGGCATTGCTAATGTACTTAAACTTTTGGATACTAATGTAGTATTTTCATATAACAATATTGTGAAAAATATCATAGTAAAAAATAGCCCTACCAATAATTCAGGCATTATCTATAAAATTGGTTGTAAACAATGTGAGTCCTTTTACGTAGGTCAGACGGGAAAGGATTTGCACACACGTATAAAACAGCATCAATATTCCGTTAGAACAGGACAGTCGTCCAGTGCCCTTTTTATCCATTTGTCAGAGTTATCCCACTGTATTGATTGGAGTAATGCTTCAGTTTTATTTCACTCTAGCAACATTGTTAATAGAAATATTCTTGAGTCTGCCATTATCCAACTCACAAATAACTTCAACATAAGCAAAGGTCTTTTTCAACTCGATCCTGTTGTTTTGAATTCCTTCAGAACAGATTTAGATAAGAAGGGTAGAACGCTAAATCTTTGGTAAACTTGTATGCTACTCAAATAACTTGTATTTTTTTTAAATTTATTTTTATATACATCGAACCTAAACATGAAGGGCAAAGTGCTAAAACCCGGGCAGATTTCCAGTATAAATTTGTATTTTTTTTTTTATTTTATTATTTTTTTTTTCTATAACATTGGTTGGAAACAATTAATTTGATCTTGTGCTAATCTTGTGCTAAAAATCGGTAGTTTTTCCTTACAAATTTGTATGCTCCTCCCACAATCCTTTAATGTTTAATAATTTAAATTTTTTTTTTTTTATCTCTCCGTTTATTATATATATATATATATATATATATATATATATATATATTTTTTTTTTTTTTTCTGTAACCTATATATAGGCTGTAACCCTTTATGTACTTCAGTGTTCCTGAGGATGTCATTAGACGAAAGCGCTTGAGCACCATTCTGTTTCCTTTCCTTCGTGGTTTTATTCATCATAAATATTTTTCACGTGTTACTTTCGTGAAATAATTTTCATATATATATATATATATATATTTTATTTTATTTTATTTTTTTCCAGGTTAGCTTTGATCAAACAGTAAGAATGTTTCAGGAGCGCTGGCAATCAACATTAAATTATTTTTTCCAGATTTTCAAAGAAAATCGGCCATCTTCTGAGCATGCCACCAATATTAGCCTTCTACTGAAGAAACAGAGCGGCACGCTGTTGATGTTCCTACAAGCTCTTCATGTTCTAAGGCTGAGTCGTCTTCACATAATGTTGGAGGCTGTATATTCATTCTCAAACATTTCCTTAATTTTTTCAATCTGAGCTCAGTGCACGTAAAAGTTAATTAACATTAGAGGTTCTCGTGGTTGAGGAGAAATAAAAATAATGAAGCTATAATATAATGGTATACGAATGATACAGAGACGTTTCATTGCGTGAGTTTGCAAATGGTAAACAAGGCAAAAGTTGACTGAAAAAATTACCTTTACAAAGCTACGAAAATGCTAACGATCATGAATTTGCTATAATAGCACCACAACAGAAGGCACAATTTGCTCAATTTTCTGTTTCGGCCAAGCAGAAAACATTACCTTAATTGCTGCTCGTATGAAAAATGCTTTATTTACGGTAAAAAATGAAAACGCTGTTTCCAACTGTAAAAGTATACACAAGTTTGTTGCAGTCAATGCCAAAAAACTTCACTTTTTTCTACGTGAAGGTCAAAATATGAAAATAAAAACCCACTCTAATAGACAGAGTTTATTTCCACAACAGTTTCGATGCCCACTGGCATCCTCCTCGGGTGGATACAGAAAAACGAATGAACCAAAACAAGAGGGAAAACAGTCCAGGGACCGTTAAGAAATTCGCACCTTGTGTTGTGGAAATAAACTCTGTCTCTTAGAGTGGGTTTTTATTTTCATATTTTGTTGCAGTCAATTAAAATGCTAACTCTTAATTAATTCTTTGCCACGGTTTTTAGGATGAGTTTCGTAAGCTAGTGGAAATTAATAATATCAGAGGTTTGAGTGAAGCAAAATATTTTGGGATTCATATTGATTAGTGATGAATTAATGGCTCTTGAAAGTAACAAAGTTCTACTTGTATATGTACAGTACTTTTCACAAGAAACCCAAGAAACAGCAGTTATTACTTACAGTATTTGCAGTTATTACAGGAGGAGACTGTAGTCCCCATCGACTAGGGAAGTACTCTGGTGGGGGAGGGGGGGCGTTAGGTAGGAGACAGGGAGTGCTGGAATTCCTGTTTCTCCTGTCACTGTCGTCCTTAGCTGATCTCTCTCCGTGTCTCATCTACCATGTGAGCGTCCAGCATGCTCTCAAACACAAACTTCTTCCTCTATTCCTCACAACATATACAATATACCTGTATCTTACACACTACACATTCTTTTCAAAATTAAAAAAAAATGGTATAGTATTTAACAGCCTCGGAGATCTTTGATTTCGACTATCTTCTTTTCCTTCTATGTGAGGAAGGTATTTTTGCGGGCATTTGCCCTTGACCCCTTCTTCCTGCGTAAGAAAAAGTAAAATTTTGATATCGTGAAGCCTCTTAAGAGCATAGAAACATTAGGTAATATCACTTCTAAAAAAGGTTCAATAAATCATTCGTAATAATTACTATTTATGGTTTGGCTAATTTATTTCAGTTTAAGTTTAAGAATAAAGTTGGGTTCCTGTTGGTGGGGTAGGAGTGGGGAGGAAGAAATAACTGTGGGGCACTTAAATTTCGAGTCTGCGACTAATTTGTGCATGCAGATTTTTGAAGAGAAATGACTTTGTTTGCAACTGATCCTTTGTTTTAACATGTAAATAAAGATTAGATCCAAAATTTTAAATGCCTTCTCTCTCTTCAATTCGCTCCATAAGGGACAAGTACACGGGGATAGATACAGGGCCCTCCCACGGGTATTTCTCGCTGGAAAGAGATTTTCTCTACTCTCGTGGTTGCACTACACCGCGAAGTATGAACGACTCATTATATCACTTGCCGCATAAACACCTTTCATGGCGGAAGACCTAAGCTGAAACTCGGCGACATTCAAAGAATTTACAGACACATACACATGACAGACATCCAATTACAGTAAACACGCTCACACACTTGCCTACCTTGTTAATATGTCTAAGAATAGAATATAAAGGGTGTCAGGAAATGATTGCCCCCCCCCCCCTGTACAGAAGAAACTGAAAGGAATAGAAAAAAACAGACAAAACCACGCGAAAGCGCGTTTAATTTTGAATAAAAAACACTTGTTTTAATATCGGGTGTTGCCCCCATTTGCAGCTCTGACGGCCATTAATCGACGGGGGTATGATCCCAGAAGTGTCTCAAAGAGATCGGTATCATGACTCATTTCTTCAAGGACTTCGTTGATCTTTGCAGTCATAATTTCTGTTGAATACCGATTCTGAATGGGTTGTTCCAGCATTAAGGACTCCACCCGATCCTTTGATGGATCCGACATGTTCACAGACATTAAGATCGGGAGAATTGCCAGGCCATTCATTATTTCCGAAAAAATCAATGTTATTGTCCTTAAGCAGTTGTTGAGTCGCAAGTGCTTTCATACAGGGGGCTTTGTCGTGAAGAAAGGTTGCCTGTTCAACATCCAAAACACACTCGGGGTCTTTCAAAAACGGAATTACATGTTGGGCTAAAATTACATTTCGAAAATAAGGCCCATCCCAACTGGTTCCTCTTGGTTTGATAACCGAGATGAGCTTCCGAATAGAGAACATAATGAAAACACCCACACATGCTGGATTTTTTACTATTTCTCGATACTTCTGGTCGTTTGGTACTTCATCAGGAGTTGTTGCCCAAACCAGATCATTCTGAAAATTTGGTTTTCTGGAGACATAAACGAAGAATTCATCGCTGACAACCAAGTGAAGGAAATCGTCTTCCGTCCATTCCTCAAGATAATCACAAAACCATAGCCGATCTTCAATATTAAGATCACTCTTCCGTGGCTTAGCTATTTCATGCCAAGCACTCAAGCCTTGGCGAACTCGAAATTGATGCACAAGTTGCCGATTGACTATCTTACCACGACGGATAAGTATCTCTTTCGCTACCTCAGAGCAGCTCTTCTTTCGGCGCCGTGATGCAGCAAGCACAATGTCTTTCGATTCTTGAGATAATTTCTCCGGTCTTCCTCCTCGAAATTCTGTTTCACAATCTTCAGGATTCTTATTCCAATTCCTTTTGACAAAGTCTTCTGATCTTTTTAATCTCTCAGCCACCCAGTGTCGAGTTATGAAAGTTGCACCAGCTTCCTTTGCTTCACGAAATGTGACAGCTCGAATGCGGTCAAGAACTCGCTTTTTCTCTGAATCGTTCAAAATAGATGATGCCATGGTTTCTGTGGGGAAAAAATGGTAAGAATTAAAATCACAGGAATAGAATATAATGGTTTTTATTCAGATTTTAACGCTCTTTCAAGTGGTCTCGCCGGTTTTTAGCTATCTCTTCTAGTTTTTGCTCTACAGGGGGGGGGGCAATCATTTCCTGACACCCCGATATAAATATTTTGTAGAAAAACATAATTTCATAACCAACAAAAAATGTATATTTTTTTTAAATTCATGGCATGGATTAGGTGAAGTAGAGTTGCGTTTCTGTCATCACGATTTCTTTTTTACTCTTCTTCCTCTTGGGTGGCTGGGTGCACGTGACGGGTGAGGGCATGGTGTGGAAAATCTGATTTCTGTTCTCAATTCCTGTTTCAATCCGTTTCCCTTAGAAGCATTTCGTCACTGCCGGCGTGATGGCTTTGCGCGTACATGGGTGTTGACATGAAGAGTTTAACTTTTAACTCTATTTTAATCCTTTTGGGGCTAGCCTGGAGTGGGCCATGGGGTCTTTGTTGGACCGATACCTCGGTAGAACTGTAAATATTTTGTATAAGACCATATGTTCGAGGTTTTTTTGACGATACCAAGTAGTTGATATAAGATCAGCACAAATATATTATTAGTTAGTTTATACAACGGTGCTGTCTAATGTACGATTTTTATATGTACATAGTGTAATTGTAAAGCTAGCTTATATATTCTCCTATTTCCTGTAAAATTTCCTTGGTTACTTTTCCATGGCCAAGGTATTTTCTTCAACCTTTTTCTGCACCCGTCTCTGCGGGGAGGGAGCGGAGGATGGGGAGAGAGCCTTATGCTTTTCTATCCAGTTTTCTACTGCTGCGAGAATAGTTAAAAAATAAACTCGTCGCTGAGTGGACCGAAAGGTCTTTGAGGCTTCCTCTTGTCCTTGTAACTCTCTTTCTCTGACACACACACACACACACACACACATATATATAATTATATATATATATATATATATATATAGTTGTTAAGCGCATGATTTATTCTCCATACTAACAGCTAGAGTTATAATTATGACAAATGGGACCTACAGTTTAACGTAGAATCAACTACGGGTCGCTACATCATCTGAACGCAGAAGACGTCACACATCCAACTACTATCCAGACTCACAGTCGCTGATTTGGCGGGAATCGGTGTGGAATGTGGTCACGACGAAGCTCAACTTAATAATGTTGATGAAAAATATTATGATGTAAGTATGGAGAGAAAATAATATACCAAATTTAAAATTTTTCGATATAAATAATTTTCAAGAACTTTTACATTTAGTTGCAGGAACCTCGACCGTTTTTATCGGTTATACATAACTTGTTTGTTTGGGTGATGGGGTTGTTCATATTACGGAAGGGACCTATAGCTTTTCATGGGATCCAAACCACGGGTCCGCTGCATCATCTGGACGGTCTCCCATTTAACCACTCTTCACATCCAATGTCGCTTAATTTCGTTGATCGACGGGAAGCAATGTTACGAAGTTGGCAGCGAAATTGCCCCGTGCGTAACTAACAGCACAATTTATTCCATTTTGAAATGTACGTAGTTTCTGAAGGTGTTCTAACCAGACTGACATTTTAATATTAAAAGCAAAGGTATAATTGTACAATAACAGACGAAATATTTTGTACACAATTATTGTCAGGTTAAAATTTAAGAATATGAAGAAAAAATCTCACCGAATTGACTCATGGCAAAAATTTGAGCATTCTACAGTAAAATGCACGTTATTCATACAAGGACTCGATTATTTTTAGTGTTAAAAGGTAAATTATATTACAGCAGCGACGGTTAACTCCGAGATAAGATAATTTACCTTTTGAAACAAAGAATTAATCTTATCAAAGGAATGGTGAGATAATGAGATATCCAATCAAATACAGCATATTAGTTCTAAGGTTTTGTTAGCGAAAGAACGTTTGTGGTAATATGTTGGATTTCATAAACCTCATTTTGAAGTGATTCTTTACGTTAGCTTTCCATACAAAAAGTGTATCTTATTTGATTGAAAAGGTAAATATAATTTAGTCTATAAGGTAAAAATTAAAGGTGTATTAACGATTCGGTTTAAGAGTTATTTGAAGAAATATATACGTACGTTTTATGAGTTTATTTCTATAGAAATAAGAGGTAAAATTTGAGATTTCCATTTGTTTCAGTTTAGCTATCAAGTGAGGTAGAGCAAGGAGAACTTTTCCTGCCCTTTCTCTTATCTGAACTAGCTCGCTTCACAACTAGTTGTAAGGCGTAGTCTTCTTCCAAGTTGGGTTATTTAGTCCCAAAACAAGAGTGAATTTTGAATTAAACCACAAGCAAATTCTAAAAATTATTTTGGTCCTTCAAAATGAATTCCATACGGATGATTTAATTATTATAACATGTTAATATGTTAAAGTAAATAAATATATATACATAATAATGAGATTGCTTTGTGTACTGAACTGTTGCCAACTTGCCAAGTATACCTGTGTCATATCAATGAAGTCATATTCGCGAATATGTGATTAATGAATTTCAATATGATCACGATTGGAATGCGTGGATCCGGTTTGTAAATGTGCCCTCCCAATGACCCTCCTTATATTGAGAATATACGCAGCATTATACAGTACAATTACCGCTCACTTTACTTACTATTACGAGAAATACTCGTTGTCACTGGTAAATGAAATACAGGGTGATCAAGAGAGGTGGTCCCCAAAATAAAGTTATATAAATCTATTTTTGGGAACACTTTTTTGGGGTCACCCTGTCTTCTTCTGCAGCTTAAATCCCATCTCTATATGGGGTCGCTGTTCTTCATGAGTCTCCTCCATTCTCTTCTGTCACGCACCATGTCCTCGTCCAAATTTTTCTCCCGGATGTCTGCCGCCACGCAATCCCTCCACCTCGTCTTCAGTCTACCTCTTCTTCTCCGTCCCGGCACCTCCATTTCCAGCACTCTACGTCCCACGTAATCCTCCTCTCTTCTCATCATGTGCCCATACCATCTCAATCTGGCTTCTTGGACTTTTCTTGACGCCTCTACTACTTTCACCGTTCCTCTAATGCGTTCGTTTCTGATTCGATCCCTTCTAGTTACACAGCACATCCATCACAACATTTTCATTTCAGCCACATCTATCTTTCTGTCACTAGTCTTCTTCACTGGCACCGTCTCCATTCCGTACAACATGGCTGGCCTAACCACTGTTTTGAAGACCTTCCATTTCAGCTTCACCGGCATCCTACGATCACAGAGAACTCCCGACACCTCTCTCCAGCTCCTCCATCCCATCCATTTTTTGGGTCACCCTGTAATTTACATTAATGATCTTATAATAATAGTAAGTGATGAGGGCCATTTCTCTAACTCCCATATTATTATTACCAGCACTATCGGGAGTCGAACTCCAGAGCTGCGTTTTTATTTCGCTTATATGGAAACGGTGTTACCCACTGAGCTACAGACGCTGCCTTAATATTCTAATAGTATGACTATCGAGTTCTTCACATCTCTGAAGGAGGTATTATTATTATTATTAAGGGCTTCATAGGGTAGTTCTGAATCTCAAAATGGATGACGTGTTTCATATAGAATGGAACGTTTTAGGAGGAAATAATAGGAAAGACAACTTCTTTTTATTATCTGATGCTGATTTACTTCATCACTCTAGTGCATTATTTAAAGAGTTAAACCTACTAAAGCTCAACTATATAATCAAACTGGCACATTTTATTTTTATTTACAAGTGTAAGAACAAAATCATTAATTTGCAATGGGTAAATAGATATTTTGTAACTCATCAAGAAATCCACTCGTATCAGACCAGAAATAGATGAAAGCTTGTTATAC
>JAJOZX010002668.1:380000-607500 GCA_023014485.1 Bathynomus jamesi | reverse complement strand
ACATCAAAATCAATGGAATTTTTTTTAGATGGCACTTTTCCTAGTTTGTCCATTTCTTGCATGTATTCACTCAGTAATGAATCTGCTTCCACTTCAGTCTTATTTGCAGCTACATTTTCAGGGTTACATGGAAATTCCTGTTCTTCCATTTCTATCTCCAAATCAACCACATTCTTAGGGAAAAGTCTTTTCTGGAGCCTTTCTGCAGTTCTTTTGAGAACTAATTTTGATGGAACAGAAAAACTTTCCTCTTCTTGAACTTTTAAAACTTCGGGATTATGAAGATATTTGATTAAACCTACAATGTCTTGCTGTCTTCTTGAAATGTAACGATTTCTAAGACAATCTTTTAACTCTTTTGCTATTGGATTATTTTTCTCTCCTAGTTTCTTTGAAATAAATTTCATTGATGATTCAGCTGTCAGGAGTGATGCATCTTTCGAGCATAACCCTTTAAGAATTATTTCAACAGGACGTAAGGTGTCATAAAGGTTTTCAATAATTTCCCACTCTGTTGAAGAAATGGCTACAGTTGAATGAATCACTCTTAAAGCTAGTGCAATAAATAGTTTTCTTTGATAGAAAGGAATAGAAAACGAAAAAAAGAGGTTAACTGCAAAATACCCCGAACTTTTTTTTTCTCCGAATCCTACAAAACAGTTTATTTGCCCATCGGAGGACTAAATTGCCTAAATTTTACAATAGCAATTTTTGTCAATACCGAAAACCTATAATATCGGTATCGGTATTATTTGTACTTCTTCAATACCGGTATTAATGGTAATTATGTGTTTTAAGTCACTCAGTCATTTTACACACCAAAATACATGTTTCTAGTAGTATTTGATGTGATTTGTTCAAATATGACCTCCATTTCCGTCGGAAATGAGATCCAACAAAGTTATAGTACTTTGAAGTTTGGCTCATTTTCAAGGGAAATGGAAGTCAAAATCTAAGCAAAACACATCAAATATTACTAGGAAAATGTATTTTGGTATTAATTAACCTAACCTTACCTTACCTAACCTAACCTAACCCTGGCTAACCTAGCCTAACCCTGGCTAAACTAGCCTAACCCTGGCTAACCTAGCCTAGAGTATATTAAATCCTCAAAATAATATTCGCACCGTTCACATGTCATCGCCACAAACATCTATCAAAAACTAACAGAAGTAGACTAGCAACTTAAAAGGCCTAAGAACTTAAAAAATGTAGCTCATATATCATGTTCTCATGACGTCACCAATCAAAATATTGGAAAGGCGGGAAAAAAAATGCAAAAATGTCATAATATTCAAATGTACATAATTTGTTAAGTACGCATCTGCGAGCATAGTGACTTATATGAAAATGATGAGAAAATTATGCTTTAATATTTTATAACTATATTTGCTTTTGATATTCTGAGTGGGATAAAACTCATATTAACCGTATTAATACCGGTATTTCAATACCGGTTTTAACCCCTAGTACCGAGTGACACATTCAAATGAACCTTTTCTTTTGTTCGACATCAACGATGGCCCAAATAGAATCTTGATATTTTCTACTCAGCGAAATCTACAGTTATTGTCTAATTCAAGATGTTGGTATGCAGATGGAACTTTTAAGACTGTTCCACCTTTATTCGAACAACTCTATACAATACATGGAGTCATAAATGGTGATATTATTCGTGTTGTTTATGCGTTATTGACTCGAAGAAATGAAAATACTTACAGCAGACTTTTAGTGGAACTAAAAAATTTGGAACCAAACTTGTCACCTACGACGATTATGACAGATTTCGAGCTTGCAGCGATCAATGCCTTTAGTGCAGCCTTTCCAGACTGTCAACAAAAAGGTTGCTCTTTTCATTTCTCCCAATGTATTTTTCGAAATCTTCAGACAAATGGACTGCAGCAATTGTATGAAAATGATGCAGAATTTGCATTGAAAATGCGCATGATCCCAGCCATCGCATTCGTGCCACTTAATGACGTAGTTCGTTGTTTTGAAGATTTGTGTGATAATAAATTTTCCAGAGGAAGCTCAGCCAGTTTTAGATTATATGGAAGATACGTGGATTGGCCGCCCTGATCGTCGTTTAATTCGCCGACCTCCTCCTCCTCGCTTTGCCCATGCATTATGGAACTGCTTTGATACAGCCCTACAAGGTGCTCCTAAAACAAATAACTCATGCGAAGGATGGCACCGAGCATTCAGCGAATTAATTGGGGCTTCTCATCCAATGATATGGAAATTCATAAAAACCATAAAAGACGAACAAAGCAGAAACGAAGGAAAAATAGAACAATATGTCGCCGGTGCAGAAATTCCTCCTAAGAAGAAATATAGAGATGTTGCAGCAAGAATCCAACGCATCGTAAATGATTATGAAAATCGCGAAGTACTCGATTATTTACGAGGTATTGCTCACAATTTTGGTTTCTAAATTTTACAAGTTCTGCATTTAATTAATTTTTCTTATTTTTATGTTTCTATTATTCGTTATTTTTATTCGTTTACTAATAGTAATGATTAATATAAGTAACAAAATTTATATATTATTAATATAAATAAATGTAAATAAAAATAATTGCTATTTACTTTTTATATCTTATTTTTTATTTATTAATATAACTGAATACAAATAAAAATAAATGCTATTTACTTTTTTTCCTTCAAATAAAATATTATACATTAACTAAAATAATATATATTTCTATGGTGTGGCGATGTATTTTCCTTGCGATCAAAATTCCTTGCGATCAAAATTCCTAGCGATTAAAATTCTTTACGATGTAATTTCCCGGCGATAAAATTTCTGGCGATGAGATTTCTGGCGATGAAATTGCAGCGCTGAAATTTCCGTGAATCTTCCCACTGCCCATGAAGTGGGTACGATGCCTGATCGCTTACATCTTTAAAAATGTAATTGCTCAAAAGTTTCTCGTAATTACATTTGCCATTGGCCCCTCCTTCCTGCATTAAACAAAAAACTGCAACGAAATCTGACGTAAAATAGAACAATGTTCTAGAGATCTGCACGGGTAGGGGTAAGTCCGTAGGCCCGTACCCGACCCGCGGGCGGGATATGGGCGGGCCGATGAACATCAAAGTAGATACAGGCCGGGTACGGGCGGGCCTATGTTTAATCAAAGTAGACACGGGCCGGGTACGGGCCGGCTAATTCACATCATATTATTATAGGAGCATGCACGCACTGAAGTACAATTTGAATATCGTAAAACAATTTTTCATAATATTTTTTAAACTACAGTAAAAGGATTTTTCAAAATATTAGTCTATGTTAATTTTTTTAATTATAACTTTCATTACCAATCGATTTTGAGCAGCCATTCAAAAAAGTAATTAATTTCATGACGGCATTTATTCTTTATTTTACTGCTAAGTAGCTAAAATGCTTTAAAAAATTGCAAAAAATAAATTTTCATTATTTCGAAAGACCTTCGCAAAAGAATGGACCGGGCTGGGTACGGACTTTGTCATGAAACACAACGGGCGGCCGTGCCGGGCCTAAATATATTTTCAAGCGGGCTGGGCCGGGCGGGCCTCCATGTAAATATTGACGGACACGGGCCGGGTACGGGACTAAAATATCGGCCCGTGCAGATCTCTACAATGTTCAAATGCACTTTAAAAGTGAATTATAAATAGTTTTAAAACAAATGCAAAAAAATTCACTTTTCTACGTGAAGGTCAAAATATGATAATCAAAACCCACTTTAATGGACAGAATTCATTCGTTTTTCTGTATCTACCCGAAGAGGATGCCAGTGGGCATCGAAACTGTTGTGGAAATAAACTCTGTCTATCAGAGTGGGTTTTTATTATCATAGTTTTAAAACGTTAAATATATCCAACTTTAAGACATTTCCTCTCAAATGACACCCAATATACATGAATGAATAAATTAATCTTTATTGGTAAAAAAAAATAAAGGATCACCTGAAGATCAAGGCCCTCCCCACCATGTATTCTTGTTTTTTGCTTTACAGTACCAAATATAATAATAAATTAAATTGAATGCCCGGTTAGGTCAACTGTACGCCTTGACGATTGGTTAGGTTAAGTCGTGATATTTTCGTTAGTTTTAACGAGGATATCATTTGGTAATTGAGGCTGGGGGCCCTGATCTTCGGGTGATCCAAAATAAATATTACTATCATAATATTACAATAATTTCAATATAGAACAATACAATTCACTTATTTTATTTTGGGTTGTTTAACCTCCTTCGCAACATCTAAGGTCATATGACGGAGGGGACGTACAGCTTTACGTGGGATTCGAGCCACGGGTCGCTACATAATCTGGACGCGGACTACTACCCAGACCCAATGTCGCTTAACTTCGCTGATCAACGGGAAAGAACATACAGTTGCTAATTGGACTATTGATATTTATTTTTCAGTTTTAATTTGGTTATTTAAGCTTTAGTCTTTACTGGGCTCTCAGATTAAGGATCTTTTCGGTTTGGCGGACTGCTACAAATTTGTACAAAACTTAGCAAATCAATTATTTACAAATTTTATCCCAAGGAAATGTTTAATTCCTAACGTAACTAAACCTAACCTAAGCTAACCTACCTAAGCTAAGCTAAACTAACCTACCTAACCTAACCTAACTTACATTTCCTTAGAGTAAAATTTGTAAATAATTGATTTGCTAAGTTTCGTAAAAATCTGTAATTAACTACATTTTTCATGTAATTGGTAAGTAATTGTAATTGACTCCCTAAATGTATTTGTAATTGTAACTAATTACATTGGAAAACCAATGTAATTGATACAGTTACAGTCATTTATTTTCAATTACATTGTTTTTTCGGTCTCTCAAGCAGATTGAGTCATATTTATAATTTAAACTACTTGCTCATCATGCCTCAGGGAGCTTTCTTTTGAAATAAAATGTTAGTCTTTTTATTTGAATAAAGTGTTACATTTATTCTAAATATTCTTAACTAAAGTGCCAGTTTTTTGCCCTTATTATTTTGATAAAATAAATGCCAGGGATCACCTGAAGACCAGGGCCCCCAACCTTCTTTAGTTAGCCTTATAAGGCTAACTAACGAAACTATCACGACCTAACCTAACCAATCGTTATGTCAACTGTACGCCCTTAACGATTGGTTAGGTTAGGTTGTGATATTTTCGTTAGTTAGCCTTATAAAGCTAACTAAAGAAGGCTGGGGTCCCTGATCTTCAGGTGATCCCAAACACTTCAATGGCAGTTAAGTAATATACAGGGTGTCCCGTAAGTCTGGACCCATAGGGAAAAATAATAAAATTACAAAATAGTCCAAAAATTTATTATAATATATTTTTTTATTATTTTATTATTATTTTTATTATTTTTTTATTATGATCTTACTCCGCTGGAGTTTTATTTGTGGGGCCACTTGAAAGCCAAAGTGTACGAGGTCAAACTTCAGAACATTTTCCACCTTAAAGCACGCATTGTGGAGGCGTGTCAAGAAATTTCTGCGACTGTGATTCAGAAAGTGCTGTCGCAGTGGAGATTACGTCTTCAACTATGTGTGCGACACAACGGCGGACACTTTGAACAGATTATGTAATAAATTTTTGGACTATTTTGTAATTTTATTATTTTTCCCTATGGGTCCAGACTTACGGGACACCCTGTATAAATAATATGATCATTTATATTTATAATAATTAATCGTATTTCCTGGCGTATAACGCGCACTTTTTTTTCCCCCAAAATACTCCAAAAATCACCCTGCGTTAAAATTAACTCGTTAAAATTGTACATGTGAAGTAAGGTAGGAGGTATATTTTTTCTTAAATTTTTATTTTCCTAAATTTTCTCTTCAAAATAATTTTCTCTTCAAAATTAGGGTGCGTGTTATACGCCGGGAAATACGGTAACTTAAAATAACATACAGTATTATTAGTAAGGAAAATGGGTGCTACTGTAGTATGCGGTCTACCTACGATTGATTAGGTTTAATCATGATATTTTCGTTAAAACTAACGAAAATATCATGACTAAACCTAACCAATCGTCAAGGGCGATTGAAAATGGATGTAAACAAACAATTAGTAAACAAGATAAGAAGCTATAATTAAAAGGTAGACCGCCGAATCGTAGGTAGACCGCATACTACAGTAGCACCGGAAAATGTTCCATTTAACTAATTTGTTTTTTTATGTATAAATATTACAATTGTTTTACCCTAATTTCGTATCAATTACTGCATTACCATATAAAGAAATGACTGTGTTTGAGATTTGAAGCATATTGTCCGATCAGAGATAGTGAAGTTACCTTTGCTAGAAATATTTAATAATAATAATTTATTATTTATATAACGATATTTGGAGCAAGTGTAGTTTATGTCCCCCTGACGCAAAAGGGGACACAAACTACACTAGGTCAAAGTTGGGGAACGTAAACTACACTAGGATCTTTAGGAGACATTTTCTAAATGAATCCATCAAATAAAACGTTAAAACTAACGAAAATATTACGACTCGGCGGTTTATTCTGTTTGCACCCGAAAGTGTATAAAGTATCAGTGAATCCGTGCATATAAATTATAAAGTGAAATTCATTAAAATTAAGAAAGTGCAATACAGTTAACATAATTTATCACCAATTTTAACGTATATATTCAAAACGAAATAAGGTTGGCATTCGAGAAAGTTTGAAACAAAGCAGGAAAAAGGTCATAAAACGCAAAGGTCAGAAAACCCTCGAAATACCCTCGACCATCGAAAGGAAAGAAACAGGAATAAAAATAAATAAATAAAAAATTTGTGTGGGTATTTCTTCTTACGCTAATTAAGGAATAGCATGGATATGGATCCAAATTCTCACTTAATCTGTAATTTGTGCAATTTAGTAACGACGGAAAACCTAGCGATTAGATGTGATTTCTGCCAACGATTAAACGACTTTAACTGCATGAATTGGAATGATAGGGAAATAACGCTTGTCTCGAACGCGAAACACGTCGTGGGGATCAAATTTCTATGTGGCGCATGTACACAGACCGTAAATTCTTTCGCGGTCTTTAAAGAAATTGAGATAGCAGACTCGAAAGTTACAAAAAAGAATGAAATAATGGGGACACATGGGTCCGGAATGGTCCCAACGAAAAACAGGGTGGATGAGAGAGAAGACGAAATAACGAATAACAGCATAATAACGAACAACAATTTAATAACAAATAACGATATAAACAATATAATACGGAAGGAAGACATAGATGAAAGGAAAGAAATAAGTAAAAGTGGCGAAGTAGACAAACGGTCTAACGAGCGAAATGATAAAAAGATAATAACTAAAAACGTAGAAAATAAACAGCCAAAGAAAAATAATGATAATGCCAAAACTAAGAACTTGGAAAATAATAAGAAAGAAAGCAGAAGCGTAGAAAATATCGTATGCAAATACTACGCGAAAGGAAACTGCAGATATCGGGATGGGCAATGCATATATGCACATCCCACATTATGCAAAATGCATTACACAAATGGATACTGCAAGTTTGATAAGAAATGCATGTTCCACCATCTTACGGTCTGCAACACTTATGAAAGATATGGGAGTTGCAAATACGGAAAAAATGCCGATACCACCACCCTCAAAGGAACGCAACGAGGGAACAGAAAAAACGAACGTCAAAGAAGAGTGGCAATTTTTTAGACTCAGCCAACACATTTCAGCTGCTAAATACTCTCCAGCAATTACAAAACCAGCTGACAAATATAAATATAGAAATCCGAGAGCCGGACAGAAGGTACGAACAAAGACACTTCATGCGTTATCGGAACAACAGGTACCGACAAAGATAAAAAGAGGTAAATTCTCGGAGGACCACAAGGCAACGAAACCGGCACCCCCATTGGAAAACAAAGCGGAACCACCTGTATGCGAAAAAGAAAGAGAAAAAATATAAATAATCCTAGCCAACATACAGGGCCTTAAATCAAACCATTCCACGAACAAAGTTGCATACCTGAAAGGACTCATGCAAGAAGCCGGAGCAGACTTTGCATGCCTCACGGAAACTCATCTAAAGGACTACCAGGCGAACTGTGAAAATTGTGAGTCCTGTATTGACAAAAAAGAAATACAAATTGACAACTATAACGTCCTCCGAGCCGACAGAACAGTGAGACGTAAAGGAGGATGTGCTATTTACACACGCGAAAGGCACATAGCAGAAATGGCTATAAGTACCTCAAACAACTACGTAGAATGTGTAGCAGCAAAAATTGAAAAATTAAATATGGTACTAATTGTAATGTACAGACCCCCAAACACGCCAACCTCAAAATTTTCAGATTCCATTACAGAGGTAAGAAACTTAGTAAAAGATCTACACTCTCCAACCCCAAATATTTTTCTCTGTGGTGATTTTAATTTCCCATTCATGAAATATAAAAGGATAGGAAAAAATATATATACACCAGGACAAGGGAGCACACGAGAAGACCAGGAGCAGGTAAAAATGCTACTAGCTTTAGCTGATGAATTTATGCTAACGCAAGAGAGAAAACACAAGAAAAAACAACTGCCTAGATTTGGTATTCACAAACAACAGTAATCTAATTGATAATGTAGAAATATCCCCAACTATGATATCAGACCACAACATCATTGAAATAACAACTAATATAAAGGCAACAGGAAAGGAAAGAACACGCACAACAAAAAGAAACAAATTCGAAATTTTTAATTTTTACTCCAAAGCTATAAACTGGGAAGATGTGACATCCAGCATGGAAGTAATAGATTGGAAAACCATTTTCGAGGCCAAGACAACGGAAGAGATGCTAATGACGTTAGAGGAGAAGACGTTAGAAATTGTGGAAAAACATGTCCCAAAGATACAACAAAGAGGAAAGAGAAGCAGGTTCGAAAGACAAAAGAGGGCATTGTTCGAAAGAGAAAAAGAGTGACTGCAAAATTAAGTAATTGTAAAGATAACAACATCAGAAAAATATTAAATGATAAACTACAAAGTATCGATGTCGTCATACAGGAACTAATCGAGAAGCATACAGAAAAAGAAGATGACGCTATAGAAGCGATAAAGGCTAACTCAAAGTACAGGGCTATTTCAAATGATTCACCTGATTTCAAATGAGAATATTTTTTAATGTTACAAATACAGAGTGATTTGTGATACATCAACCAAAAGAAAAACTGTCCAAATTTTGTCTCTCACCTCATAAATGCTCTATGTGACTTCCCCTAGTTACACGAGCAACGTCGACACGATAGTCGAATTCCTCTCATACTCGCTCCAGCATGTCCGTTGTCACTGACTCTACGGCAGTAACAATGCGAGTTCGGAGCTCATCCAAAGATGTGGGCAACGGTGGCACGTACACAGTATCCTTAACGTACCCCCAAAGGAAGAAGTCGCACGGTGTAAGATCCGGCGACCGATTTACAGCTCGAAAACTGCAACACACAAAACGCCTTCTGCTGTGCGGACGCCATTTTCACACTGAATGTTTGTTGCTGGGCTAGGCCACGGCGTGACTTTGGAGCCCTCTCGTGGTAATCTTATAAAACACAGAGATTTCCTCTTTCATGTGGTGTATGCCAAGTTGATACACGGTTGATAGGTACGGAAATATTCTCAGTTGAAATCGGATGACTAAATTTGAATAGCCCTGTACTTCTATAATTTCGCAAAAAGAAAGTCGAAAAACCAAGCGATTATCGGACCTTTAAAAAATGAGAACAGTGATTTATCTGATGATCTAACAGAAGTGTCTGAAATATTAAAAGCTCAGTATGAATCATCTTTCAGTACCCCAAAAACTGACAAATTGATATGCGATAGAAACGCGTTCTTTGAAGAAGAACCACAAGGGGAAAGTATAACGGATTTCGACTTTACAACGGATGATATTACACAAGCCATAGGGAAACTAAAAACACACTCAGCGGCAGAAACGGATAAATGGAATGCCACACTGATCAAAAACTGCAAGAATGCAATCGCTGAACCCCTATATTAGATATGGAGACGATCATTAGACACGGGAGAAATACCGGGCATCCTGAAGAGCGCGAACATAGTCCCAATATATAAAGGAGGAGATCGATCAGAGGCCAAAAACTATAGGCCAGTGTCGCTTACATCTCATCTCACTAAAATATTTGAAAGAATAGTTAGACAGAAAATCTATGACTTTTTGGAAACTCAGAAAAAATTTAATGATAACCAACACGGGTTTCGGTCAGGCAGATCATGCCTATCACAACTAATGGAACACTACAACAACATTATTGATTCACTTGAAAGTAATGAAAACTATGATGTACTATACACAGACTTTGCTAAAGCGTTCGACAAAGTGTGACCACGGAATCATAATACATAAACTGAAATATATGGGAATAACAGGAAAAGTAGGGAAATGGATATATAATTTCCCTAGTGAGCGGAGGCAAGTCGTTACAGTACAAGGAGTATCTTCATCAGAATCAGAGGTCCTCAGCTCGGTACCACAAGAACAGTATTAGCTCCACTACTCTTCATAATCATGCTAACTGACATAGATGAGGACGTTACCAGAGACAGCACACTGCACAGTAACATCCTTTGCGGATGACACAAAGATCAGTAGAAAAATAAGAAACCCAGAAGACATAGGATCTCGACAAACCGACATAAACAAAATCTACAAGTGGACTGAAGACAACAATATGAAGTTTAACACCGAGAAATTTCAGCTATTACGGTACGGAAAAAGAGAAGACCTAAAGTCCATGGAATATTATACCCCAAATGGACAGGAAATTCAGAGAAATTCCAGAGCAAAAGATTTAGGGGTTGTAATGACAGATGATGCGAAATTTGAAACACAAAATAAGATAGCAGTAAACAGAGCAAAGAGAATAACGGGTCAGATATTGAGAACCTTTAAACGAAGGGATAGGAATGTAATGATTCCTCTACTGAAAACCCTGATCATACCCAAATTGGAATACTGCTCGGTCCTAACATCCCCATATAAAAAAGAAGACATTAGACAGCTGGAGGGGATCCAAAGAAGCTTCACAGCCAAGATCAATGGGTGCAAAGAACTGAATTACTGGGAAAGGTTACGAGAACTAGACCTATATTCACTGGAAAGGAAAACACACACACCATTATTTACACTTGGAAAATAATAGAGAAACTAGTCCCTAATCTTACTCTGAATCCCATAACTCCCCAAACAACGATGGAAAGTAGAAGCGGTAGACTGTGTCCTATTCCCAAATTGAAGGCGAGACAGGGAACATCCTCAATCCTGAAAGAAAATAGTTTTGTAGTGAGAGGACCAAAACTGTTGAATCAGTTGCCCAAAGACCTAAGAAACACGAAGGGAGTTGCAGTGGAAATCTTCAAAAGAAGACTAGACGCCTGGCTCAGAACAATCCCCGATGAGCCGGGCGTACCTGGCTATGTGAGGTGGAGAGCGCAAGAATCCAACTCACTACTTCACCAGGCCAACTCGAGAGGAGGGGCGACAAGCTTGACCTTCGCGAAATGAGAAATCATCGCGCGGAACCTTTGTAAGGTAAGATAAGGTAAGGTATATATATAAATTGACGATTGGTTAGGTTAAGTCGTAATATTTTCGTTAGTTTTAACGTTTTATTTGATTAGGTATATGTGGACAAAGTTGGGGAACGCAAATTACACTAGGATAATGTAGGGGAACGTAAACTACACTAGGCACCACAGGGGGACGTAAACTACACTTGCTCTCGATATTTTTGTACAGAAGAGATTACTTTCCTTTTCGTAGATACCGAGAAGAGTATCAAGTAAATAAGAATCATTATGCCTCAGGAATCGAGTAAGGGAAGTCACAGGAATGGCGGAAGAGGTAATAATACCATTTAACGTTTCGAAACATTTGAAAAACAACAACAAAATTTGAAGATAAAATGTATAATTTTTTTTACTCGTATTTTATTCAATTTTCATATTCTTTCAACGTTATTTCACAGCTCATGTTCTTCCAACAAGTGAGAGAGTCGATGTTATCTCAAAACCTCACAACTGTGAGTATAATTTTTTGTGTTTTTTTGTATTTTAAGTCTCGTGTTTTTCTCATCAAACGCACGCAGCCTTCCTCCCCCGTGGATGAAAATGTCTGCTAACCCGCGAACTATCTCGATAGTTTAGAAAATTTATATTTTTTAGTTTAGTTTAGTTTATTTCGTAGTACAGGTTAGGAATTTGTAATAAAAGGTGAAAATAAAATATTATGATAATCGGAAAGTTAATTTTTATTGATTTCTAGTTCGGTCTTCCGTCACAAATACCCCCGAACCTATTTTGTACGGCGTTACATTACTTCTAGTCATTTTTGGCGTCACCTTCCTCATCGTTGGCTCTGTATACACAGTACAGTGTGAGCTGCAACCCATGCTTCCAGTATGGCTACTTGTTATGGGTAAATACTTAAGAATTAGTTGGTATTGTTTGTTAGTATTATTTGAGGGGTCCCGCGTCTTAAGATACCTAAGCGCCAAAATTAAAATTCGTCAGAAAT
The DNA here is from genome assembly GCA_023014485.1 of Bathynomus jamesi. Lineage (NCBI taxonomy): Eukaryota > Metazoa > Arthropoda > Malacostraca > Isopoda > Cirolanidae > Bathynomus > Bathynomus jamesi. The sequence continues at coordinate 594,955 of JAJOZX010002668.1, read as the reverse complement.
CGCCTCCAAAGTTCAGCAATATTCTGGCAATAGTATCTCTGTTATTAATTGAGCCAGAACGTTCATTTTTGGCTAAATTAGAGTTCTAAGTATGCTAATGAAGATGTTGATGAGTTTTTGGAATAGATTTTCATATTTTATATATATTTTTTTTTATTTTTTGATTTTCTTATTATGCCGAGCCTTGGGTGAACTTTTGGCTGGCGATAGAGGTGAAAAAGTAGTTCTCTTCATAAGGTTTTCAACTATACTTCTAGTGTCGTAAGGTCATTATAACCCAAACCACGCGATATAAGAAGGGTGAAAATAGTGATATCCATCAAAAACAGGTTTTCGCCTGTGGTGGCGCTTAGGTATCTTAAGACGCGCGACCCCTCATTTGTTCAAGCTATCTTGAACGTCAGAGTCCCGCAGAATAGAATGAGCGCATAAAATGTATGGGAATATAATGGTTGCTCATTTTATTCCTGCGGGAATCTATAGGTCAGTATCCGGATCTTTTCGGTTTGACGGCCTGTAACATTTTTTAACATTACTTGTTTTTTTATTGTCCAGTTTTAATTGAGGATTTCAAAAATAACATTCATGTTTTAGAGAAACAAATAGTGAGGCAGTTATACATTCTAGTTTAGAGAATATCGTATACGCTTTAAGATCCCACAATCCCTGAAAGTTTTAGGGCAACTGTACGCTCATGACGATTGGTTAGGTTAAGACCGTTAAGTCATGATATTTTCGTTTGTTTTGACAGTAAACTAACGAAAATATCATGACTTAACCTAACCATTCGTCAAGGGCGTACAGTTGATCTAACCGGGCATTCTGTTAACCTAACTGGGCATTCAGTTAACCTAACCAGTTGGTAGAGTCTAGAATTTGACGGTCCCGTAGCCATGATTCGTTTTTTCTGCCGGCCGTCAAACCAAAAAGATCCCAATACGGTTTAAAAATGTACATTTTAAATTTGTTAAATTGTATATAACTGCCTCACTATTTGTTTCTCTAAAATATGAATGTTATTTTTGAAATCCTCGATTAAAACTGGACAATAAAAAACAAGTAATGTTAAAAAATATTACAGGCCGTCAAACCGAAAAGATCCCAGTATTCTAAGACAGTGTTTATCAAACTTTTAGGGCTGTTAACCCCTTAGGGCTTAGATATTGATTTACTATTCTCGTACCATTCTTCATTTTACCAACCCTATTTCACCCTGTGTCGACAAATTTATGTCACAGTATTATATATAAATATATAGAACTAAATAAACTATTGTTTATATATTTAATTCTGGCTTTGCAGACTAAGATGTATTAATTATTTTATGGCCTAGTTGGTAGACCTCGTAGGCCTTATGTCTGTCAAAATAGGCCTGTCTGTGATAACCTTTGCATACTTATTCTTAGTCGTACCTCTGAATTTGGTTGGAGTCTTAGCTTTTTAGAACAAGTTAAACCTTTTATGCATAGACTCCGATGTATACACTTCAGAATTACAGTATGTCAATGTATATAATCAAATGCCAAGTCTTCCGCAGCTTGTAAGTAAATGACCCACTTCCTCTCTTATTGTGACGCTATATCTTCGTATTTTTGTGCAAATAAAGAAATGTATGATAAAAAACCCACTCTAATAGACAGAGTTTATTTCCACAACAGTTTCGATGCCCACTGGTATCCTCTTCGGGTGGATACAGAAAAAAGAATGAACCAAAAACAAGAGGGAAAACAGTCCAGGGACCATTAAGAAATTCGCACCTAGGTTAGATCCCGTTCTCTCGACACTGGAAGGGCATTTTTATTAAAGGGACCCGCTTATAAGTACATTCGCACAAATTTAAAACTATCTCCTTGTTCTATACATACAGATTCTATTATTTTTTACATAATTATTACATTTATTATTAAATTTATTACATTTAATATTGCATTATTATTTATTACAAAAATTATAAATTTATTATTACATTGATTATTACATTGTTGTTTATTATACAGAAATTATAAACCGAAAAACGAATGAAAAAGACGAGAAGGAAACAATCCAGAGACCATTAAGAAATTCGCACCTAGGCTAGATCACGTTCCCCCGACCCGAAGGGCATTTTTATTAAAGGGTCCCGCTTATAAGTACATTCACACAAATTAAAACTATCTTCTTGTTCTATACATACAGATTCTATTATTTTGACATAATTATGCATTTATTATTGCATTTACATAAAGAGTAAAACCGTTGACGAAAGATTTTAAGTTTGTTTTTAGCGTTCAAATATTCGTCTACCGTGAAAAGTAAATTGGTTAGGAATAACGTTTGCAAAACGGAACAAGCCTGTGTCTACAGCATTCCTGTAAAAGTTGATTTAGTATACGAAGGAGAAACTGGAAGAAATATTGAAACCCGTATTAAAGAACACAAATATGTCTTCAGAAGTTGTAATACTAATAATGCCATTTTTTATCACGCCAGCAAATAATCATGCTATAGATTGGGAATCAAGTAAGGTACTTTATAATGTAATAATTATGTCAAAAGAAAAATAATAGAATCTATATGTATAGAACAAGAAGATAATTTTAATTTGTGCGAAGGTACTTATAAGTTGGACCCTTTAATGAAATTCTTGGTCAAAATATCCCTTACGGAGTCGGGTGAACGGGTTCTAACCTAAGTGTGAATTCTTAAAGGTCTCTGGATTATTTCCTTACTCGCTTTTGGTTCATTCGTTTTTTTTTTTTTCGGTAAAATGTAAATGGAATAATAAACGTAAATGTAAATATAATAATGGAAGTAATAAATGTGGAAATAAATATAAATGCAATAAATGTAATAATAAAGGTAATAAAATAAATGTAATAATTAGTGTAAGGTAATAATAATAAATGTTAAAAAATGTAAATGCAATAATAAATGCAGTAATTATGTCAAAATAATAGAATCTGTATGCATAGAACAAGAAGATAGTTTTAATTTGTGCGAATGTACATATAAGCGGGACCCTTTAATTAAAATGCCCTTCTGGGGTCGGGGGAATGGGATCTAACCTAGGTGCGAATTTCTTAATGGTCTCTGGATTGTTTCCTTCTCGCCTTTTTCATTCGTTTTTTGGTTTATAATTTCTGTATAATAAACAACAATGTAATAATCAATGTAATAATAAATTTATAATTTCTGTAATAATAATAATGCAATATTAAATGTAATAAATTTAATAATAAATGTAATAATTATGTAAAAAAATAAAAATAGAATCTGTATGTATAGAACAAGGAGATAGTTTTAAATTTGTGCGAATGTACTTATAAGCGGTCCCTTTAATAAAAATGACCTTCCAGTGTCGGGAGAACGGGATCTAACCTAGGTGCGAATTTCTTAATAGTCCCTGGACTATTTTCCATCTTGTTTTTGGTTCATTCGTTTTTCTGTATCCACCCGAAGAGGATGCCAGTGGGCATCGAAACTGTTGTGTAAATAAACTCTGTCTATTAGAGTGGGTTTTTATTATAATATTTTGACCTTCACGTAGAAAAAAGTTAAGTTTTTTGCATTTATTAAAGAAATGTAGTTTAGTTTGGGATCTATTTTTTGTTGTTGTATAACGTACCCCAGGAGCGTCTCGTGGCTCGATCGATTAGGGTGCTCCCTCTTCCAGCAGTTCTGAGATTTCGCTGAGTTGTGGGTTCAAACCCCAATGCTGCCTAGAGCTGGGTGGTTGTCTTTTCTGTATCTTACATCACGGCGAAATGGCGGGCCGGCCAGCCAACTTTAATTGACTCGGCCTAAGGTAGCCCAGGTTGGGTCCCTACTTCCCACTTCTTTGGGGCATCTGGGACATGGATGTTACCTTTTGTAACGTACCCCAGTTTGAGAATCGCTGTTATAGGAAATTACTTGGTTTTGTATATATTACATTTAATGTTTGGATAATGACTTTACAAGTAAAATGGAATAATGAAGATAGGTTCAACCGAAGTTGTGTGCAAAACTAACTGATTCTTTTGAGTCTTCTAAATCGTTTTGGACTTTTGTACAATGTGTTTAATGTTTAGAATGTTAGAAAGAGTCGAAACGATCTCAAATATGGATATATGGATATGGATGAATATGGATATGGATATGGATGCATGAGGACTATTTTTATTCTTACGAAAGCTAAAGTACCTTTTGATATAATTTTCTGTTTTAGATAGAAATAACTTTTGAAACTGTTAATTTTGATGTCATTCCTTCGTGTATACATTCGCTTAAGCAATTTATTCTTATTGGACAATAGTAAATATTAAGTTTTGTACAATAAAATACATTATTTTCAGAAAAACAAATGTACCTTTATTGTAATAGGCTACGCTGGCTTTCTAGAGTTAAAAGATTGCTGAATTTTGCTCGTGTAATAATTATTTCAAACTTTTACCATTTGGTCGACAAGACATAAATAACATCAACACTCTTAAAATAATTAACTTAACCCATTTGCTGCGCAACCCGTAATATCACGGGCTCTCGCTTCTGACCATTTCTGCGCAGCCCCGCAATACATTAAACTTTAAACTGAGATATCTCTCTGCATAGCCCGTGTTTTTGGCTCGACTCGTAACTGGGCGCTCGCGCAGTTATCGGGTTAACCTTACTTAACCTATCGTAACCTAACCTATGCCAACTTTACCCAATCTAACCTAACTTAACCCACAATGACTTGTCGATGTTATATGAAGCGAATCAGATGTTGTTAGTCCGCTTATTTCGACGTAGCCAACATGGTGCATTTATAACCATGTAATTTCTGCTAAATTAGCCAATAAATCATTTCATTTAAAATCATGTAACATTTTGTAAACTTTAGATTATATTTTTTATTATCATTATTATTTTTTGTTGTTACTATTACTATTACTTGCCACTTCCACTATTTTTATGTACTAAATAAGCTAAATGCCATTAAATTTTGCCTAAAAAGCTTCCATGCTTCCAACGGCATATTTAGATTAAAGTACTGTGAATATATTAATGTCATATCAAATATCTAAAAATTGCAAAATTCTCCCAATTTTATTCTTTTTTAATTAAAAATTTGAAGTTGAAATTTAAAATTAAAAATTCTGGGGGTCGGTCGTGAATTTCGGAATGAATAAAATTTGATGAATATTTGGGTTTTTTATGTGATGCGATTATAAAAATGAAATTATCTAAAAATATTTTACGATTACGAGGGGAAAAAAAGGGGAAAATATTAAAAAGTGAAAAAAAAATGATATTTCAGAAAAAGAAGTAATTAATGTTACATTTTGCATGTACGAGGTCCAGTCAATAAATTCACGGAAATTATTGATTGTTTTTTGTTTTTTTTAATGAAGCAATTCCGCGAATTTATTGACTGATTAAAAAAAAATATAAAGACAAATTTACGTTTACATAGAAAAAATATATACTCGTTTATAACAAAGAAATACATCGTTTACTATTTGGCAAATAATTCACATTGATAACCACCAAATATGAGCAAGTTCATAATTATGGTTGTAACAATTCACATTGATCACCACCAAATATGAGCAAGGTCATAAGGTTGTATTTAAGGTTGTTAAGATACTCAATAAGCAAGTTATTTAATATTTCGACATTTATTATATTTATATTTAATTATATTAATAATTAATTATTGATGTTAATAATTAATATTGATGAGATTTATTTATATTTAATTATATGAAGTATAGTCTTATTATATTTACATTAATCATTTTAATAATTAATTATTAATGTTAATAATTGTTATTCGTATTGATAATATTAATATATTTAATTATATTAATGATATTAATATATTTAATTATATTAATGATATTAATATATTTAATTATATTAATGATATTAATATATTTAATTATATTAATGATATTAATATATTTAATTATATTAATAATAATTCTATTTCATCATCTAATATCGAAATAAATACAAAGGTATAATCTTAGCTGAATACCTATACAGGGTGTACATAAAGTCAGGATCTATTTTTGTGAAGCACTTGGAAATTATATGGAATTCAATCATAAATGATAAAGTGGTAACATTTATTAAATAATTAAGAGTAGGATTCGACGTGACGCCCATCAGTATCCCTGCACAGCTCAAATCGTTCCGCAGCATTTCTAAACACATTCTGGAGCATTTGCGGGGTTATGTTATCTGCAGCAGTTCGTATACGTAAGTTTTCAAGACTCGTAATCTTCGTCTGATAGACGTGCGATTTGATAAAGCCCCATGCAAAGAAATCTAAAGGGGTTAAATCTGGTGATCTCGCTGGCCAAGGTCTGTTGCTTCCGCGTCCGATCCATCGATTTGGAAAACGTCCATTTAGATAATCCTGAACAATTTTGGCATAGTGACAAGGAGCACCATCATGTTGATAGACGACGGTACTAACAATCCTATCCCCGTCGTCTATCAACATGATAGTGCTCCTTGTCACTATGCCAAAATTGTTCAGGATTATCTAAATGGACGTTTTCCAAATCGCTGGATCGGACGCGGAAGCAACAGACCTTGGCCAGCGAGATGACCAGATTTAACCCCTTTAGATTTCTTTGCATGGGGCTTTATCGAGTCGCACGTCTATCAGACGAAGATTACGAGTCTTCAAAACTTAGGTACTCTACACACATGAATACACTTAAACTATATAACCTAAAAAATCTCTGTAACCAATAGTGTTTGGCCAAACAGCAAAAACTTCGTACATATATACCTAACTCTGGCGAGGCTCTAACTCTGCCGAGGGCGCTTCGCAATGAATGGAACTAAATAAATATATTAAATAGTATTTAGACAATGGCTAAATGGTCTGAATGAAAAGAATTTTAAAGGCGTTTAAGGGCTGAAAAGAAAGAAAAAGCGATAAAACGAGAAAAATTGTAAACCGGATGTACCAAAATAGCATCAAAATGTATGACAATGACGTCAATTGCTCTTCCCAAATACACGACACGCACACGCAGTCCTAGGTAATACTAAGGACTGCAAGTGTGCAAACAGGGTAATCCAAAAATTTTTTGTTTTTTTAATTTCTTTATTGTTTCATACCGTACAGCTTAACATAAAATACAACGATTAACATATGTAATGCATACTCATTTTTTTGAGATCCTTCAGGGGTATATTTACCAACATAAATACGACCTAACGGTTTAGTTAAATCATTTGTAGATATTTTCATTAAAGTATTAGGGAATTGAGCAGTTACTGCATCACCTAACTCACAGACCTGTTTCAATCTACGATACATTCTAAACTCTTTAAAAGGTGAGAACCACTTTGTTCTTGGATGATGCATTACTTGCTCTGCACTATGAGACGAGTCAAGATTAGGTTCAAACAAAACACAATTTGGAACAATTAAATATGGAGATGGAGATATCCCTACATTAGGTCCCTCCAATCTTTCCCTACCCCCCTTCTTACGACCTATTGAATCTTCAAAATTAATCACATATCCAGACATATTCATTTCTGGAATACTATGAAAAGATACACCCGTTACTTGATAATAATTAAATTTTAAAATGGTAGATTTAGACTCTTTAGTTAGAAAATCCAAACTCAAGGTATAAAACCCATCACTATTAACACCAAAAGTATTTTTAGATAAATAAACAAATTTCATTGAAGCTGTAACTATCTTCTCCTTTGAACGCCATTTAGGTTTCCTCCGAGGAACGTACTTCCTTTTTCGAGGAACAAACTTCCTTCTTCGATACATCTTGAACAGTAAATAATACACGTCACTCCGATGCAACACCGACGATAAGAATGAAGTTTAAACAATTACTGGATCTATTTATAGATTCTCATTACGTCATGTTATGACACGAATCCTATCCCCTTAGAATCAACATGATGGTGCTCCTTGTCACTATGCCAAAATTGTTCAGGATTATCTAAATGGACGTTTTCCAAATCGCTGGATCGGACGCGGAAGCAACAGACCTTGTGTCGCGAGATCACCAGATTTAACCCCTTTAGATTTCTTTGCATGGGGCTTTATCGAATCGCACGTCTATCAGACGAAGATTACGAGTCTTGAAAACTTACGTACACGTATACGAACTGCTGCAGATAACATAACCCCGCAAATGCTCCAGAATGTGTTTAGAAATGCTGCGGAACGATTTGAGCTGTGCAGGGATACTGATGGGCGTCACGTCGAATCCTACTCTTAATTACTTAATAAGTTACCACTTTATCATTTTATGATTGAATTCCATATAATTTCCAAGTGCTTCACAAAAATAGATCCTGACTTTATGTACACCCTGTATGTAATTATGTGCAGGTATGCGAATGTGTAATCCTAGCTGAATATCGTAACTGTATGTATTTCTAACAAACACTGGCGGATCTAGGAACTTTCAAAAGGGAGGTGAACCACTTTAAGGACGCCATCGGATCCAAAGCTTCTTATACCTTTACAGTAGCAGTGCTAAGTCAGAAAACACATTTTTTACGTCAGATTCGTTATGTTATTCAGGCTGATCTTGAAAAACTTCTAACATCGATGATCCTTTGCTTTCGGTTTTAATTGCTACATATCTGCCCAAAGTTTAAAATTATTGCCATTCGTATATGTTACTTTAATTTTAAAAACCTCACTAGCCACTATCCGGATATTCCCCCCCCCCCCCCCTAACGACAAACAGGGTTGTCAGATATTTAGTTATACATATCGCCGAGTTCTTTTCATAAGTCACAAGTTTTATCACCAATTATATCAAGTGTTGAAATTTGGAAGAAACTAGTTCGCGTTGAGCATTAACAAACCTCTGAAAATCTAATATCATTCATGGCCCATGGGGCGCCATTCCTTCTGATAGGGGCACCATTCCTACTGATAGGGGTGCCAAAATAGGTACCTAGAGCCAAAAGGGGGAGGCGACCCCCCCCTTAAATCCGCTACTGTAAACATATGTCTGAAGCTTACGAGAGATAATCTCCATGTACTTCTCCCTCTTTGTCTCTATTCTTTAAAGCTACTCTGCATAATTATCTATGAAGATTTACCATACAACTCAATTCTGCCAATAAAGCGTAAAATTTGCTTGTTAATGGCAGTTCTTTGCTATGTAAATATATGAAGGCATTACCATCCTATTTCTTTGGATGTATAATAAGCAAGTGAGTGCAATGCTTCCTGTAGTAACTAATGGGGCTCATCAATTCGCGTAACAACAATAATAAACTGTAATATTGATATTATTATTGTTGTGTTACTGTTAATATTGTTTTATATATTGTCTATTGTATTATATTGTCTATACATATGTTTTGGGATGCATTAACTGTTATTATATGTCACTCTCTGTATCCGTTTGTATGCCTTATAAATGCCTATAAGTTATTATTATTTATCCACCCTAACTCTGATTGTTTGAACCATTTAAATGTGTTATCAGAAAAATAAGCATGTCCGTGAAATTACGTGTTTGAATTACTATAACAATATTTTAGGGGGTGGGGGATGGGGGTCCGGCAAACAACTAACCATATATTTGGTTGTTGTTTCCAAGTACTTTTCCTTGTGTATGTGAATAGTGATGCGTAATAAAAATGTCGCAAGGAAGGAATGTGACCTGTAATGATCCTTCTTGCGTGAAAATAACGTTATATCATTCAAAGTCGAAGCCGATACCTTACTACGTAAGGGTGATTGTGCCCCAAGGGTCACCTGAGCCAGAGTAGAAACAGGGTAAGTGGACGGCTCAACACCACCCGGTGTTAATTCAACCTATAAATTTAATTTTCATTATGGGGTTACGTAGACCCCGCACTAGTCGCTATGTGTGCGGTTCCACATTGGCCTTCTAGGGTTAATTATCAGCAGTTTGTCAATACACAAACAAATGAATCTGATTTTCCTAAAGTGAATGAAATTATACTTCGGCATTTAGAAAGTTACAATCTAGAAACTGTTTCTAAACTGTGAAACCACTAAAAAGTGTTTGATAAAGGTTTAATATATTGGCAGCACTCAGAGGCGTCCCCTTATTACAGTGACGACACAGACTACTCGACACTCCTCACAAAGGTGTACAATTCAAAGGTATTATCAGGTCATGAGCGTGCTTGAGACAGCATTCCATCTTTCTGGTCCAGAGTTGTATTTCTCTGTCTCTCTTATAGCATGTACCAGTATACCGCAAGGCTACTTTGGTTATTCTGCTTTCGGTCACGTACCGAAGGATAAAATAATAGGCTCCATTCCATTTTATTCGCCGCTCCGCATGGGAACGCACGGAATGTCGCCTCTTCCATGCAAAGGCCCTCTCCCCGTTCGGGTTTCTTGGGCCAAACATCGCAGTAAACAGTTTTCCTGAGGCTCTTAGCCTTCTCCTACTTTGGAGAAGTAGGAGATTTCTTCGTAATACTTCTTCGTAATACATAGGCACACCTGAAATCCTCTTGACGGTCTGTTAGGAGTCAGTTATTATTAATGATAACGATAATGACAGTGATAATGAACATGGATTAATTATTCCCGTTGCAGGAATCATTCTTGGCTGCGGAGGTGTGGGCACGGCATCTTTGTCCACAATATCAAGAAGGAACCTTTCAAAACCGTTAAACCCGTTGAGAAAGTTATAGGCTTTATAATTCTGATCGCGTATATTGGATGGTTCATTGCAGGTAAGCTAAACCCTTAATCTAAACTTTGCTATATTCAATTATCCAATTTTGATGAGTGAAAACTCTTCATTGATAAATATAAATATTACAATATTACAATTTTTACAGTAATACAGTAATTTTGACGTAGAACATAATTACTAGTTGAACTATTGGTGTTTATTTTCATTTAATTTACTTTTTAATCTTTATAGGCTTTACTGGGCTCTTACATTATTTAAAAGATAACATATCACTTCACAGGTAGTTATGATTCAGTAATATATATAAATATCATGAGTAAAAGCATTAATTAATTTACAGGGTGTCCCGTAAGTCTGGACCCATAGGGGGAAAAATAATAAAATTACAAAATAGTCCAAAAATTTATTACATAATCTGTTCAAAGTGTCCGCCGTTGTGTCGCACACATAGTTGAAGACGTAATCTCCACTGCGACAGCACTTTCTGAATCACAGTCGCAGAAATTTCTTGACACGCCTCCACAATGCGTGCTTTAAGGTGGAAAATGTTCTGAAGTTTGACCTCGTACACTTTGGCTTTCAAGTGGCCCCACAAATAAAACTCCAGCGGAATAAGATCATAATAAAAAAATAATAAAAATAATAATAAAAATAATAAAAAAATATATTATAAATAAATTTTTGGACTATTTTGTAATTTTATTATTTTTCCCTATGGGTCCAGACTTACGGGACACCCTGTAGAATACTCAAATGAACTTATTCTTGAATATGAGAAAAATTACGTAATTAATAAAGTACTAGGGGCACTCAATATATTTTGCCCCACCCTTTTTCTTAGCTAAATAATAGGCCATGGGGCTGAAATGTCTTTTGGGCCGCAAGTTTGAACTTTCTGCACTTCACATAACCGGATTTTTTCAGTTTGAACCTCCCCTCCTTGTATAAAACCGCTTTTAAACACCCTTGTATAAAACTGATGGTTAACGCAGATTCGAAAACGGCGTCTGACAGTGATGTGCGTCGTAAACAGAGAGCTGTTATCGAGTTCTTAACCGCAGAGAAGAAAACAGGTGGAAATATTCACAAACGTCTACAAAACGTTTACGGAGATGCTGTTTGCGATCGAAGCACAGTTGGACGCTGGTCTAAACGTGTGAGATCATCGGAAGAGGGAGAGCCAGCCTCGATGATGAACCACGCAGCGGTCGCCCGGCATCGGCTGTGACATCTCACGCTGTGCAGTGTGCAACGCGCTAACAGCATCATTCGACCAAATCGGCGCGTCACGCCGTCACATACAAGGAGCTACCACTGGAGCTAGGAATTAGTGAAGGAAGTGTGAATACGATAATTCAGTAACTGGGATACTCAAAAGTGTATTCACGGTTTGTTCCTTGCTAACTGACTGAAGATCACAAAGCCCAAAGAAAAGAAATTGCTTCTGAGTCGTTGGTTCGATACGAGACAGAAGGGGATGACTTCCTTTCACGAATTGTGACTGGGGATGAGACTTTGGTACACCACTTTGAACCTGAAACAAAACGCCAATCCGTGGAGTGGCATCACGCAGACTCCCCACGCAAGAAAAAGTTCAAAATGGCTCCTTCTGCAGGAAAGGTTATGGCCACCATTTTCTGGGACATGAAAGGGGTGATTCTGGTGGACATTATGAAGAAAGGACAAACAATCAACTCAGAGGCATATATTGCTACCCTGCAGAGACTCCATAGACGTATAAAGCGAGTTCGACCAGAGAGAAAACTGGAAGACATCCTTCTTTTGCACGATAACGCAAGACCACACAACAGTTTGCAAACAAAAGAGGCCATCACAAAAATGCGCTTGGATGCGTTACCACACCCTCCATACAGCTCGGATTTGGCACCTTCAGACTTCCATTTGTTTTGGCCAATGAAGGATGCTATTCGTAGAAAAAAGTTTCAGAGTGACGATGAGGTTGTTGAGGAGGTTAAGAGGTGGCTCCAGCGGAACCCAGCGGAACCCAGCGGACTTTTACCAGCAAGGAATAAAGGCCCTTGTTTCGAGGTGGAGGAAAGCCGTAAAAAAGGATGGAGACTATGTGGAAAAATAAAAACTTGTAAAAAAGGTATGTAACTACTCGTCTACAAAATTTCTGGAACTTACAAGGAAACTTGAAAAGAAAAAAAAGGTGGGGCAAAATATATTGAGTAGCCCTCGTATATATTAAACTGTACACATTATTATTAAAGATATGATCTAAAAATACGAAAAATGAGCCCGGTAATACAGTCTGTACTGTACATTTCCGTGTCTCATTTACCCTGTGAGCTGCAGTCCAGAATGCTCTCAAACACACGGTTCTCCCTCTGTTCTTCACTGCATAATCTGTTCAAAATTTATATATATAAAAAAAATAAATAGAATGGTATCATTAAATAAATAAATAAAATAGGCCTCATAGACCTTGATTTTTGGCTTTCTCCTGCTTATATTCCTGAGGGAGCGTTTTTAGGGGCGTTCGCCCTTGACCCTGCTTTCCTACCTAGAAAAGAATTAATCCTAAAGATTTTCAGTATTCCTTTATTAAAAGAGATTTAATTTTGTTTCCAATATCATTAACGTTAGTAATAGTTTTAATATCAGTTTTAATATCAACCCATACAGAGGGTTGACAAAAATAAATAGACACTTTTTTAAATTTATTTCATTATAAAAGCCTATAAATAATAAAAAAAATTTACTAAATCAATAAATGCTAAGGGGAAAGGAACATGATTTTAAATAAATTGATTCAATTAATTTATTATTTATTGATTTTTATAATCAAATTAAAAAAAAATGTTAAAAACAAGGTGTCTATTTACTTGTCAAACTTCTGTATTTAGTTTCAGTCCGATGAAGGAGTTTGGGGGATGAAGACAATCCAAATTGAGGAATAACACGCCTATTTTCACAATTTTACGATATGATTGAATGTCTTGATAAGTTACAAAATATTTATTTCAAATTTAGTCTTGTTCTTGCTGAGTTGAAGGAAGGCGTTTCCATGTTACTCAAATGGTAAAAAATTACTAAAGGGCGAAAGAAAAGAAAATAAGGTAATTTAGTTGAAACAAATTTAATTATGCAGGTAAACAATTCATATACAGGGTGTCCCATAAGTACCTTCAACCCTAAACTATATATATATACTTTACCTTACCTTACAACCTTACAAAGGTTCCGCGCGATGATTCCTCATTTCGCGAAGGTCAAGCTTGTCGCCCCTCCTCTCGAGGGGGCCTGGTGAAGTAGTGAGTTGGTTTCTTGTGCTCTCCACTTCACATAGCCAGGTACGCCCGGCTGATTGGGGATTGTTCTGAGCCAGGCGTCTAATCTTCTTTTCAAGATGTCCACTGCAACTCACTTCGTGTTTCTTAGGTCTTTGGGCAGCTGATTAAACAGTTTTGGTCCTCTCACAACACAACTATTTTCTTTCAGGGTTAAGGATGTTCCCTGTCTCGCCTTTAATTTGGGAATACGACACAGTCTACCTTTTCTACTTTCCACCGTTGTTTGGGGAGTTATAGGGTTCAGAGTAAGATTAGGGACTAGTTTCTCCATTATTTTCCAAGTGTAAATAATGGTATATCTCTCTCTTTTCCTTTCCAGTGAATATAGGTTTAGTTCGCGTAACCTTTCCCAGTAATTTAGTTCTTTGCACCCCTTGATCTTGGCTGTGAAGCTTCTCTGAATCCCTTCTAACTGTGTATTGTCTTCTTTTTTATATGGGGATGTTAGGACCGAGCAGTACTCCAATTTGCGTATGATCAGGGTTTTCAGTAGAGGAATCATTACATTCCTATCCCTTCGTTTAAAGGTTCTCAATATCTGACCCGTTATTCTCTTTACTCTGTTTACTGCTATCTTATTTGGCGTTTCAAATTTCGCATCATCTGTCATTACAACCCCTAAATCTTTTGCTCTAGAATTTCTCTGAATTTCCTGTCCATTTGGGATATAATATTCCATGGATTTTAGGTCTTCTCTTTTTCCGTACCGTAACAGCTGAAATTTCTGTTAAACTTCATATTGTTGTCTTCCGTCTACATGTAGATTCTGTTCATGTCTGTTTGTAGAGATGCTATATCTTTTGGGTTTCTTATTTTTCTACTGATCTTTGTGTCATCCGCAAAGGATGTTACTGTGCTGTCTCTGGTAACGTCCTCATCTATGTTAGTTAGCATGATTATGAAGAGTAGTAGAGCTAATACTGTTCCTTGTGGTACTGAGCTGAGGATATCTGATTCTGATGAAGAATCTCCTTGTACTGCAACGACTTGCCTCCGCTCACTAAGGAAATTATATATCCATTTCCCTACTTTTCCTGTTATTCCCATATATTTCAGTTTATGTACAGGGTGTACATAAAGTCAGGATCTATTTTTGTGAAGCACTTGGAAATTATATGGAATTCAATCATAAAATGATAAAGTGGTAACATTTATTAAATAATTAAGAGTAGGATTCGACGTGACGCCCATCAGTATCCCTGCACAGCTCAAATCGTTCCGCAGCATTTCTAAACACATTCTGGAGCATTTGCGGGGTTATGTTATCTGCAGCAGTTCGTATACGTGTACGTAAGTTTTCAAGACTCCTAATCTTCGTCTGATAGACGTGCGACTCGATAAAGCCCCATGCAAAGAAATCTAAAGGGGTTAAATCTGGTGATCTCGCTGGCCAAGGTCTGTTGCTTCCGCGTCCGATCCAGCGATTTGGAAAACGTCCATTTAGATAATCCTGAACAATTTTGGCATAGTGACAAGGAGCACCATCATGTTGATAGACGACGGTACTAACAATCCTATCCCCGTCGTCTATCAACATGATGGTGCTCCTTGTCACTATGCCAAAATTGTTCAGGATTATCTAAATGGACGTTTTCCAAATCGCTGGATCGGACGCGGAAGCAACAGACCTTGTGTCGCGAGATGACCAGATTTAACCCCTTTAGATTTCTTTGCATGGGGCTTTATCGAGTCGCACGTCTATCAGACGAAGATTACGAGTCTTGAAACTTAGGTACTCTACCCATATGAATACTACAATACTAACCAAACCTTAAAAATCTCTGTAACCAATATTGTTTGGCCAAACACAAAAAAAACTTCGTACATCTAACTACCTCTGGCGAGGCTCTAACTCTTGCAGAGGGCGCTCTGCAGACCATCATTATTATTTTCAAAATCAGTCATTTAAAGGCTGAAAGAAGAGAAAAGAGATAAAAAAATAAACAGGATGTGGACCGGATGTATAATAAGCAAGAAATGTATGACGTTTTCATGACGTCAGTTTCTATTCCTGTCTGTGCGTGTGTGCGATTTTTTCCTTGGTAATACTAAAGGAAAAAATAGCACGATACAGGGTAATCCAAACATGGCAAATAATACAGGGTGAACCAAAAAATTTTTTTTTTTTTTTTTATTGTTTCATACCATACAGCTTAACATAAAATACAATACGATTAACATATGTAAATGCATACTCATTTTTTTGAGATCCTTCAGGGGTATATTTACCAACATAAATACGACCTAACGGTTTAGTTAAATCATTTGTAGATATTTTCATTAAAGTATTAGGGAATTGAGCAGTTACTGCATCACCTAACTCACAGACCTGTTTCAATCTACGATACATTCTAAACTCTTTAAAAGGTGAGAACCACTTTGTTCTTGGATGATGCATTACTTGCTCTGCACTATGAGACGAGTCAAGATTAGGTTCAAACAAAACACAATTTGGAACAATTAAATATGGAGATGGAGATATCCCTACATTAGGTCCCTCCAATCTTTCCCTACCCCCCTTCTTACGACCTATTGAATCTTCAAAATTAATCACATATCCAGACATATTCATTTCTGGAATACTATGAAAAGATACACCCGTTACTTGATAATAATTAAATTTTAAAATGGTAGATTTAGACTCTTTAGTTAGAAAATCCAAACTCAAGGTATAAAACCCTCACTATTAACACCAAAAGTATTTTTAGATAAATAAACAAATTTCATTGAAGCTGTAACTATCTTCTCCTTTGAACGCCATTTAGGTTTCCTCCGAGGAACGTACTTCCTTTTTCGAGGAACAAACTTCCTTCTTCGATACATCTTGAACAGTAAATAATACACGTCACTCCGATGCAACACCGACGATAAGAATGAAGTTTAAACAATTACTGGATCTATTTATAGATTCTCATTACGTCATGTTATGACACGAATCCTATCCCCTTAGAATCAACATGATGGTGCTCCTTGTCACTATGCCAAATTGTTCAGGATTATCTAAATGGACGTTTTCCAAATCGCTGGATCGGACGCGGAAGCAACAGACCTTGGCCAGCGAGATCACCAGATTTAACCCCTTTAGATTTCTTTGCATGGGGCTTTATCAAATCGCACGTCTATCAGACGAAGATTACGAGTCTTGAAAACTTACGTACACGTATACGAACTGCTGCAGATAACATAACCCCGCAAATGCTCCAGAATGTGTTTAGAAATGCTGCGGAACGATTTGAGCTGTGCAGGGATACTGATGGGCGTCACGTCGAATCCTACTCTTAATTATTTAATAAATGTTACCACTTTATCATTTTATGATTGAATTCCATATAATTTCCAAGTGCTTCACAAAAATAGATCCTGACTTTATGTACACCCTGTATTATGATTCCATGGTCACATTTGTCGAACGCTTTGGCAAAGTCTGTGTATAGTACATCATGGTTTTCATTATTTTCAAGTGCATTAATAATGTTGTTGTAGTATTCTATTAGTTGTGATAGGCATGATCTGCCTGACCGAACCCATGTTGGTTATCAGTGATTTTTTCTGAGTTTCCAAAAAGTCATAGATTTTCTGTCGAACTATTCTTTCAAATTTTAGTGAGATGAGATGTAAACGACAATGGCCTATAGTTTTTGGCCTTGGATCGATCACCTCCTTTATATATTGGGACTATGTTCACGCTCTTCAGGATGCCCGGTATTTTTCCCGTGTCTAGTGATCGTCTCCATATCCAATAGAGGGGTTCAGCGATTGCATTCTTGCAGTTTTTGATCAGTGTGGCATTCCATATATCCGGTCAAGCCGCTGAGTGTGTTTTTAGTTTCCCTATGGCTTGTGTAATATCATCCGTCGTAAAGTCGAAGTCCTTTATACTTTCCCCTTGTAGTTCTTCTTCAAAAAAAGAGTTTCTATCGCATATCAATTTGTCAGTTTTTGGGATGCTGAAAGATGATTCGTACTGAGCTCTTAATATTTCAGATACTTCTGTTAGATCATCAGATAAAGCACTAAATGCAAAAAACTTCACTTTTTTCTTCGTGAAGGTCAAAATATGATAATAAAAACCCACTCTAATAGACAGAGCAGAGTTTATTTCTAGAACAGTTTCGATGCCCACTGGCATCCTCTTCGGGTGGATACAGAAAAACGAATGAACCAAAAACAAGAGGGAAAACAGTCCAGGAACCATTAAGAAATTCGCACCTAGGTTAGATCCGGTTCTCCCGACACTGGAAGGGCATTTTTATTAAAGGGACCCGCTTATAAGTACATTCGCACAAATTTAAAACTATCTTCTTGTTCTATACATACAGATTTTTTTTTTTTTTTTTTTTTTTTTTTACATAATTACTACATTTCTTATTAAATTTATTACATTTAATATTGCATTATTATTTATTACAGAAATTATAAATTTATTATTACATTGATTATTACATTGTTGTTTATTATACAGAAATTATAAACCGAAAAAAGAATGAAAAAGGCGTGAAGGAAACAATCCAGAGACCATTAAGAAATTTGCACCTAGGCTAGATCCCGTTCCCCCGACCCCAGAAGGGCATTTTTATTAGAGGGTCCCGCTTATAAGTACATCCGCACATTTTAAAACTATCTTCTTCTTCTTCTATACATACAGATTCTATTATTTTGACATAATTACTGCATTTATTATTGCATTTACATTTTTTAACATTTATTATTATCACCTTTACACTAATTATTATATTTATTTTATTACCTTTATTATTACATTTATTGCATTTATATTTATTTCCACATTTATTACTTCCATTATTACATTTACATTTACGTTTATTATTCCATTTACATTTTATCGAAAAAAAAAACCGAATGAACCAAAAACGAGTAAGGAAACAATCCAGAGACCTTTAAGAAATTCACACTTAGGTTAGAACCCGTTCACCCGACTCCTTAAGGATTTTTTGACCAAGAATCTCATTAAAGGGTCCAACTTATAAGTACCTTCGCACAAATTAAAATTATCTTCTTGTTCTATACATACAGATTCTATTATTTTTCTTTTGACATAATTATTACATTTATAAAGTACCTTACTTGATTCCCAATCTATAACATGATTATTTTGGCTGGCGTGATAAAAAATGGCATTATTAGTATTACAACTTCTAAAGGCATATTTGTGTTCTTTAATACGGGTTTCAATATTTCTTCCTCTTTCTCCTACGTATACTAAATCACAACTTTTACAGGGAATGCTGTAGACACAGGCTTGTTCCTGTTTTGCAACGTTATTGCGTCACATAGAAATTTGATCCCCACCCACGACGTGTTTCGCGTTCGAGACAAGAATTATTTCCCTATCATCCCAGTTCATGCAGATAAAGTCTTTCAGTCTGACAGAAATCACACTGAATCGCGGCGTTTTCCGTTGTTTCCAGATTACACAAATTGCAGAGTAAGTGAGAATTTGGACCCATAGCCATGCTATTCCTTAATCGTAAAAAGAAATACCCACAAAAATTATTTCTTTATTTATTTATTTTTATTCCCATTTCTTTCCTTTCGATGGTCGATGGTTTTCTGACCTTTGCGTTTTATGACCTTTTTCCTGCCTTGTTTCAGACTTTCTCGAATGCCAACCGTATTTCGTTTTAAATATATACGTACTGGTATATATACTGGTGATATGTAAACTTTATTGCACTTTCTTAGTTTTAATGAATTTAACTTTATACAGGGTGTCCCATAAGTCCGGCATCATAGGAAAAATAATAAAAAAAGGCAAAACAAAAGCTTTTATTTACAGAACGTGCTCAATATGTCCACCATTGTTTTCAATACACAAATTCAGACGTGATACCCAGTCAGCAAGCACACGGTGAATGATGTCAGGAGTAATGGTGTTACATGCCCCAATAATGCGCTGCCGCAAATGTTCAACACTCCTAATTTTCTCTGCGTATACCAGCGCTTTCAAGTGGCCCCAGAGATAAAATCTAGTGGTGTGAGATCCGGGCTTCTAGCTGGCCATTCCACAGGCCCTCGACGTCCTATCCAATGACCATGGAATTGTTGGTACAGGTATTCCCTTACTTGGGTGCTGTAATGTGCAGGAGCGCCGTCTTGCTGGAACCATGTTGGGAAATTTCCTTCTTCGTTCAAGACACTGGGAAATGCTTCCTTGAGCATACGTAGGTAGGTGCCCCCAGTGACATGTTCATCGTAAAAGAGGGGGCCTATGATGCGATCCTTCCAAATGCCACACCATACCATCACCCGAGATGCACCTTGTTCCTTTGAAGAGGTATACCAGTGAGGGTTGTTTTGAGACCAGTAGCGGGTGTTCTGTCGATTTACCTCACCATTTCCATAAAAAAGCCTCGTCACTGAACAGAATGGTGGACGGGAAATTGGCATCCCGAGCATATTGTTCCGTAGCCCATTCACAAGATTCCATCCGCCGATCGGGATCATCTTCGCTTAATTTCTGTAGGATTTGAAGTTTATATGGATGCCATTTGTGAGCCTGAAGAATGCGATGGATGCTACTTTTCGACACTCCTGTCTCGGCGGACAATCGCCGAAGAGACTTATTGGGACTTTTGTTAAAATGAGCCAGGATAGCAGTCGCTGTATCATCGTCAGTGGACTTCCTTGAAGGTCCACTGCGTGGTTTATCTTCTATGGATCCTGTTTCCTTAAACTTTACAACAAGTCTGCTAACACAACTTTGTGTTATTGGCTCACGGTCTGGATGCAGTCTGTTAAATTCGGCAGCGGCCTCTCTTTGACTCCGATTTCCTATGAGTAGAATTATCTGGATTCGTTCTTCCTTGCTCACAGACATTATGGCCTGTAGAAAGAGAAAAATATGAATTATGGTTTGTAGAAATAGAAAAATATGAATTTCTCCTATGATGCCGGACTTATGGGACACCCTGTATATTATATGCACGGATTCACTGATATTTTATACACTTTCGGGTGTAAACAGAATAAACCGCCAAGTAGTTTATTCCCTTCTTATTTGGGTGTTAATACAGAGAGAGAGAGAGAGAGAGAGAGAGAGAGAGAGAGAGAGAGAGAGAGAGAGAGAGAGAGAGAGAGAGAGAGAGAGAGAGAGAGACACACACACAGCACGTCCATTCACCACAAGGTACAAGCCCCTTGGGGCATTGGTTTCTGCGAGTATGTAGAAGAATTACGGCATTTGGAAGAGTGAGGCCCATGGTGTAATGGTATCGCGTCTGACCGGCAATCGGAAGATCCCGGGTTCGATTCCCAGGTGGTTACCTCATTTTTTCATTTGTTTCGTTCTCTCTCTCTCTCGTCTTGCGCGGAATATCTCCTATACAAGCGTCGTTCTTTACGATATATATATATATAGTAGGTCAGTGGTGGAAATAATTATGGGACACCCTCTACATGACGGTAGGCTATAAAATACGAGAAATTATTGCTTATTTCTTTTTATATTTATTCATCATAAAAACATTACATTTTATACTGAATACACAGAGCATTAGGAATTATTGCAGTTTAGGCAGAGGCTAAATACCGAACTACAATCAGATTTGAAACGCTACCAAATGAGAAAAACGTAATTCGACTTCCATAAATTGTACAATCAGAATTCTCTCCGCCCTTACAGTGTTTACAGTTCAGATGTGCCGTGACTGTAAACTCCGCTGCACAAATGCATGTATGAATTTTCCCGTAGCAGTAGCAGAGAAAGAAAATGTTAAGCAGTTAATTTTTTCCTAAATGTTTCCTTTTGAGTAAACGAACGTCTTCCGCGCACTTCTGCTCCGTTAAGTAATAATAACTAACTCATTTCGACGTGTCTCAGTTATAATTAGTTGGTTGTTCCTTAACTCTCTTTTAAACTTTATTTGTCGCTTCCCGTCGATCAGCGAAGTTAAGAGACACTGGGTTTGTGTAGTAGTTGGATGGGAGACCGTCTCTTGCTTCCAGATTATGTAACGACCCGTGGTTCGGATCCCACGTAAATCTGTAGGTCCCGTCCATCATATGACCCTAACATTACATTTTAAACTTTATTCTTCAGGCAATGTGTGGGTCTACATGGCTTGGGGAGAGAAGCCAGATTATGGACATTACTGGTTCGAAAATGGATGTAACAAGAGCGTTTTCATATTGTCTTTCTGCGCTATTATCGCGATGGACAGTTTCGTTGGTCTTCTTTTGATTGGGTGTTGCTTTTGGGGTGTAAGTAAAGTTGTCGTTAGAGAGTAGTGACGCCATGACTCTATATTAATAGCTGTATCTGCAATGTAATCATTATTTTCAATAAAAACTACAGTAATTCAAGAAGAAAAGTTTTTACAACAGTTGTATAATGTTAATATGAAGCAGTTTTTATTTCTGGTCAATGGAAATCAAACTCCTACAGATTATTGTAGCCTAAATCATACAATTAGATCTTGTATACAGTCTAAACTTATCACAGACTCAGTATGATTTATTTTTGTTTACCTGTGTCGATATGTTAAGATAGCGTATACAGTAAGTATATATATATATATATATATATATATGATGAAAAAAACCACGAAGGGAAGGAAACAGAGTGGTGCTCAAGCGCTTTTGTCTAATGACATCCTCAGGAACACTGAAGTAAATAAAGAGTTCAAGACTATATATAGGTTACAAAAAAAAAAAATTATATATTATATATATATATATATATATATAGAAATAAAAATTGTGTGAGGAGCATACAAATTTATAAGGAAAACTACCAATTTTAGCACTTTGCCCGAATTCAACACAAGATCAAATGGATTGTTTACAACCAATTTTATAGATAATGCCTGAATGATATATAGGTCACAAAAAAAAAAAAAAATAAATTGAAAAATAAAAATTGTAAGAGGAGCATACAAATTTATAAGGGAAAATTACCAAAGTTTTAACATTCTGCCCTTCTTGTCTAAATCCGTTCTGAACGAATTCAAAACAACGGGATCGAGTTGAAAAAGACCTTTGCTCATGTTAAAGTTATTTGTAAGTGGGATAATAGCAGACTCAAGAATATTTCTATTAACAATGTTGCTAGAGTGAAACAAAACTGAAGCATTATTCCAATCAATACAATGGGATAACTCTGACAAATGGACAAAAAGGGCACTGGACGACTGTCCTGTTCTAACGGAATATTGATGCTGTTTTACACGCGTGTGCAAATCCTTTCCCGTCTGACCAATGTGAAAGGAATCACATTGTTTACAGCCAATTTTATAGATAATGCCTGAATTATTGGTAGGGCTATTTTTTACTATGATATTTTTCACAATATTGTTATATGAAAATACTACATTAATATCCAAAAGTTTAAGTACATTAGCAATGCCTAAAAAGCCCGGGAAAAATGGAAGTACTAAAATATTCTTTGACAAAGTGCGAGTGTTATTATTCTTTGTCAAAGAATATTTTAGTACTTCCATTTTTCCGGGCTTTTTAGCCATTGCTAATGTACTTAAACTTTTGGATATTAATGTAGTATTTTCATATAACAATATTGTGAAAAATATCATAGTAAAAAATAGCCCTACCAATAATTCAGGCATTATCTATAAAATTGGCTGTAAACAATGTGATTCCTTTTACATTGGTCAGACGGGAAAGGATTTGCACACGCGTGTAAAAAAGCATCAATATTCCGTTAGAACGGGACAGTCGTCCAGTGACCTTTTTGTCCATTTGTCAGAGTTATCCCACTGTATTGATTGGAATAATGCTTCAGTTTTTTTCACTCTAGCAACATTGTTAATAGAAATATTCTTGAGTCTGCTATTATCCAACTTACAAATAACTTTAACATGAGCAAAGGTCTTTTTCAACTCGATCCCGTTGTTTTGAATTCGTTCAGAACGGATTTAGACAAGAAGGGCAGAGTGCTAAAACTTTGGTAATTTTCCCTTTTAAATTTGTATGCTCCTCTTACAATTTTTATTTTTCAATTTTTTTTTTTTTTTTTGTGACCTATATATCATTCAGGCATTATCTATAAAATTGGTTGTAAACAATCCATTTGATCTTGTGTTGAATTCGGGCAAAGTGCTAAAATTGGTAGTTTTCCTTATAAATTTGTATGCTCCTCACACAATTTTTATTTCTCTCTCTATATATATATATATATATATATAATTTTTTATTTTTTTGTAACCTATATATAGTCTTGAACTCTTTATTTACTTCAGTGTTCCTGAGGATGTCATTAGACGAAAGCGCTTGAGCACCATTCTGTGTTTCCTTTCCTTCGTGGTTTTATTCATCATAAATATTTTTCACGTGTTACTTTCGTGCAATAATTTTCATATATACATATATATATAAGCAATATCATGATTCAAACTTGGAGCAAATTTAATATACTATTCAGTTAGTTTCTGTGACGTAAGCGACTTCAAGTACTAAGTTAATTAAAGTAAAATTTAAGCATTGATTCGACTTTCCTGGATTATCGATAGACTGATCGAATCACCAAATATATTTCGAAAAACTTTGTAAGAAATATTTAAAAATATGAGAAATGATTGAATTTGTTCCTGGTTTGTGCTCCATAAACATTTTTTTGACATGTTTTTTAGGTACAGTAAATAGTTGTATTTTACTGTGGATGTAAATAATTAATCAACAGGAATTCGCAGGATAAAGGAAACAAGTGGTTATAACTAGTAACAAGCTCAAGACTAGTATATATAATAGTTAAAGTGAAAACTATTCTCTGTAGTAGTTTTTCTCTCTTTAACCTAGAGTTAAGTTTAATCCTTTCAGTCCCAGTGAGACTAACGTCCCACCGGAGATAACAATACTAATAATAATAATAATAATAATAATAATATAAATTGTACTAAAATGTAGCTTTTGTACAAATGCTTCTATATGTTTATGTACGTTTAGTTTAGCTGTCAGAAAGGAACCCAAAATGATTGTAATGTAAGTGTAACCAGTTACTAGAATATTTGACTTTAAACAACAGTAAATCTTATACTTTTTGGTTTAAAGAAAATATATTCGTAAATGAAAGGGTTAATATAGGATAAGGTATGTTAAGACTTAAAAAGCTACTTTTTATGTGTTCATTGCTTTGGGATGAATAATAATTTAACCTTTTATAAAGCAGAGCAGTGTTTCTCAGCTCGATTTTCGCCACGACCCCTGTTTTCATGGTCTTAGATCGGCGCGACCCCTTATCATCCTACAGGGGGTAAACAAATTCACAAAGCGGTTTTTTTTTTTTCTTTTTTGCGCACAAATCACTACTACAGGGATAAACAAACTACGACCCTGGGGGTAGCGACCCACCGTTTGAGAAACACTGAGGCAGAGGAATCTAAAACTAGTGAACTTCGGATAAGGTGTTTTTGATAAAGTGTAACCACAGAGAATTGCTTTAGGGTAATTAAAAATAAGAACTTTTTATACTACCCACTAAACCTTTGATGGCACTATAAATGATGGGAAAATAGGTGCCATTACCTCGTAAGAATTAAAGCAAGGTAATGCCGAGTATTTTGCCATTACCTTGGAAAGGGTTAAAGATCTTAAAATCCGGCTTTAGACTTTTACGCGCACTTAAAAAATATTGTACTTTATTATTTTTTTAAACTGTATTTACAAGGCAAACATTTCCTTTTTACTTTATTATATTTCAAGCTTCAGGTCCCAGTAACAACGTGAAATTGAGTTCTGTTATTCGAGTAAATGATTCTAATTCAAAGTTTTTCAAAATCAAAAAGAACTGAAAATAAATATGACTAAAAAATGGTCTCATAGATTGGGTTGCAACATGAATAATATTTTGTCCTTTGTCCCATAAAATTTACTTGATAACAGATTAGTTATCTATCTTTTCTTAGAAAAAAGTTACTTTTTATTTAGAAGGAAAATACAATTGTAAAATATATGTTCCAAAAACTCATGTTAACACAGTGAAACTATGTTAATAAATTTTATAGAAAGTGTCGAAGGAGTTTTGGTCGGAAGCTACCCCAAAGACAGCCTTCCTGGGTGTTCCAGGAGCTGCTCCAAAGTGTCGAGGAATAGCATCTATTTCGTTCTATTTATAAATATTATTTTTTCAGTTATGAATTGTGAATCTAAGCGTCAAATGAAGGAAAATATTCGTGTATTAAAAACCATCAGTTAACGCATGAAATAACATTATTTTATTTAATCTATTTTTAAGAAGCTATGGGCCTACTAGGCACAGCATGAAAGGCTGTATTGTAGCAATGTCATTCCACCATTTCCCAGTAGATCAGCGAAATTAAACGATGTGGGGACTGGGTGTCCATCCTCTTCGTCCAGAGGATGTATCGCCCCTGGGTTCGAAGGATAAATCATTCAATTTACATCATTTATGCATATAAAACTCAAATTTTTTTTTAATAATTTTCAGTCATAACTATTTTTCGGCGTAAATATTTTGGCAAAAAGCGAAAAAAACTATCATTAAAACACTTATTAAATTAATATTAAAATTTAAAAGGATGTAAAATACAATATTAAAACGTGCAAAAGGATGTACAGGGTGTCTCAAAAGTCACTGTGCACCTATATGCTGAATAATACTTATCGTATATTCAGAGAGTAGACAGTGCTTTTTTTTTGTGACGGTACTCGCTGGTACGGCGTACTGAAACCTTTTTTTCCTGAAAACATTGACGTTCAATTGACATTCGGCGAGATGGAAGTTAGAAAATTGTCGATCAGACTTCAACTACACGAAAGAGATACGATTCGGGGATTTCGTGAGTATCTGACCGAAAAGACGTTTCTGGAAAAATTGCTGCATTTGAAACACGGTCTCAGTATTATTCCCATTTCTTCAAGTGAATGTGAACGAGGATTTTTGCAAATGAATCTGATCGTGAGCCCGGCCAGAGCTTCGTTGATGACGACAACCGTTTCGGCACTTTTGTTTATTAGAGTTGTTGGACCGCCCCTCCCACGCTTCGATCCTACAAAATACGTTGAGTCATGGTTACTTCGAGGACGACGCTCAGCCGTAGACACCAACAGCGAGGAACGAAGTCGGGACGTTTTGTCGGACGAAAACTTGATGAAAATTTGGAATTTTCTATGAAACTCTAATTTTGGTATGTTTTCATTTTTTAATTCTTTAAAACTCAAAGTAATAAACTGCGTCTATAAATGTTAAACATTCTAATTTTTATTATGTATTTTTTTTTTTATTATCAACTTTTTATTAAAAGTTCATCACAAATTCAGTAGAGAAGGGGGAGGGGGCGCAGGAAGAAGGGAGGGGTGCGAGAGGAATTTTACAATTTATCAAGATATAAGTACCGGCACTTCTTTTTTTTTTTCCCCCAAAAAAGCACTGTGTATATATAGATGCACACGGACTTTTGAGACACCCTGTATTTCACTGAAAAAAAAAAAAATTTTCATGAAATTCTTACCAATACTTTTGCGCTGTTTCTCATTTTTCGTAGCATTTATTTTTAGTTGATCGCTAAAATTTCAGCAAATCAATTTCATTACAAAAATTAAAATAGTTCCACATATATTTTAGTTTCTTTAAAAGCAGTATCGATTATGTAATAAAATATTATAAAATAATTGTATTAAAAATGAAATTGTGGAAGTTTTTCTTTACATATTTATGAGTACAATTGTGTTGTTTATTTTAGTTCACTGTATCTATTTAGTTTTGCCCAATAATTATTTTTCTTTGTTTAATTTTAAAGCTTTGGTTAGCAGTAAAATAATTTCGGTACTTTTTAAAATAATATATATATATATATATATATATATATATATATATATATATATATATATATAGGCCTTCCGAAGCAAAAGTAGCACAAGCGCCATTTTTTTTAATCGTCAGAAAACGCGTTGAAAGTTATGCGACCTACCTTCGGATAGAGATAATACATTATTTTTTGCGGGACTTTCGACCATACGAACATTGGCGTTTCTGCAATTCATCCATTACCATATGATATATACGATCTGAAGAACCTCTCAGTGGGTATAACTCAGTTTTGCCCCGGATGGCGCTTGTGCTACTTTTGCTTCGGAAGACCTCATATATATTGTAACAATAAAAATTTTTCCAAATAATTTTAAATATATATTTTTATTTTTTTTTTAAAAGGGATGTTTCCTAGTTTTGATTTTTTGTAATATTCAGTAATAAAAAAGTAATTATATTTTTTATTTTATTTATAAGACCTAATAAATAGAGGTTCTGAATCTGATTTAAGAATGGGTTAATAATATTAGTAAGGAATGCCATAAATTGGCATACAGCGCTCAGGCCAACTAATTCGGCTTATTGCGCTAACTCCTGTATATTATTATTACCAACACCATCGGGAGTCGAGCCCCCGACCTCAGTATCTTCACTTCGTTTATAAGGAAACGGTGTTGCCCACTGAATCAGGGGCGCTGGCTTAAGAATGGGTTGGCATGAATAAATGAAGAAATGAACTTTTTATTTGTTAACCAGTCCAAAAAGTTCGTTCACTCATGCCATGGTTCCACTAACCACTCTTAATTGTCTGGTAACAAGCTCACATGATTAAGAAAATCATAATTTGGATAACAATCTTTGGACTGGTTGACAAATGGTTCCCCATGTGATTTGGTTAGTGTCACTAAATGGTTTTTTCTGCCTTGAAAAGAAAAAAAATATTGCTACAAGAAAGGAAAATGTTCACGAGAAGATGGAGAGGGTGGTCCAGACATTTTGCCTTCCTCTTCGTTTATTCTTAATTAAAGTCTGTGCTCAAACTGATGCAACGTTCTTCAGTAAATAATCTCAATTACGAGAGGTTGAATGAAGACATGGTCGGTAGCTTTAGCTCTAATAAATTTATTTTCTCGCTGTGGCCTTGCTACCTTGATGTAACGTTAACTTAATTTTAGCAGCGCCTAATCAAGTTTGATAGAGTAATTTAAAATTAACGTAAGAATTATAGATGCTTAAATCGATGGAATAGTTTTGAGACTAAGCGGTGAAAAATCTCAACTTTGTGATTTATCAACTTGATGAAAGTAATGTTTGTTTAGGATTTCTGCACTGTTGGGTATATTCTCCACACAATCTTTTTTAACCCCGACTAGCACTTCGCGGACGGCTCTTCTAAAGGCTATACCTCTTTTCAGAAGAGACTACACCACACGCGCTTTACACCAAAAGATAGAGGACTTCGTCGCGAATAATTTGATGTAAGCATCCAACAAATTCGTTCACTACAAAAATGTTTAGAGCAAAGTTTATGTGGCCAAAAAGTTGTTCAGCTGAGTAAGACGTTTGTTCGCCCGCGTGATGCTGGGAGGAGTTTAATTGTCGAGAGTTCTAAGCTCCGCCCAACGGATCTATTTCACAGTTTGTGTTGTTTATAGTAAAATATAACAAATAATTTTGTGCATGTAGTGACTTCTAGTCAGACCAAGCTTGTACAAAATCTTATACTCTTTTGTGAAATCAACGGAAAGCAAATCAGTCTATAAATTTACAAAAATACGACAGCCATAAAAATTTTGAGCTTCACATCCAAAGCCAAAGAAATCAAATTTGTGAAGCTGCACTCAAAATGTAAGTGGTTCGTGAGCTTAACGGAAATGTTAAGTTCTCACTGGCTTAAAAACTTGTTGAAAAGGTAGGATGAGTGCTAATTATATTATGTGCAAAATTTGTGTTTAAAACAAAAAGGTGTTGTCTACAAAAATCATGGACTAGTCTGAAAAATGCTTCTTTCGAAAAAGCAAAAGCTTTTCTGTGTGCATAATAATAACCCTTGAAAAGAACAGGACAAGAATAACACAAAAATCATTTGGCGTTAAAAATTCAAAGTTAAAAAACAAAAAATATTTAGCAACAGCGCTTAAAAAGAATATATATATATATATTATATATATATATATATAATATATACACACATATATATATTGTGGTGCAACTCCTTTTGATTGCACTTAATGCGCGCGCGGGTTCGTTTGTTCAGGATAGCTCTTCTTATCCACTCGGATGGCCTTTCAATTTTATACGTACAATTTTCTCGGCTTATTTGAACCTCACTTTAAATTTCGAACTTTCAATGTTAATTTACCCTCAACTTACAAGGGAGGCCTATTGCAAAGTAGCATAGAAACACACTCCCTCGTATAAAGTTTAATTGGTTTCACTCAAAATGGGACATAAATTTAAAGTTGACAGATGTACAGTGACAAATTTTGTTCAAAAAAACAAATTTTCAGTTTAAAGAAATGTTGGCAATTATTCAAGTTAAGTCTCAAAAAAGGATTTATACGTAGGGGTTTTGTTTGTGTGTGACTCTAGAGATAGCACTTAATTCAAATTCCTTAATGTAAGTTTACTTTCAAAACTTTTGGAAATTTACTCTCAAACGTTCTGCGCGAGTTCCGCAGGTTTTCCGGGAAAAAGTCTGCCAATTAAATCAAGTGAATTTTCTTAAAGGTTTCAAAGGTCCTGCGTGAACTTCACAGGTTTCCTTGGGAAACAAGATCACCACAAGATATTTGCTCAATACAAAGAGTGTAAAATTATTCCCTCAGGAAACGCAATATTCAGTAAACTTACCAGTTAAATTTGTGACATGTGAACAGAAACTAATTTCAAAGAAATTTTACATAGTTCTTTTCTGCCTACTAACATTAAACTTTTGAAATCAAGTTCGCGAGAAACAAGGATATTCAGATTTTTCGAACAACAGAAACAATTTTACGTCAACTTAGAAATTTTCCAATCGTGCCATAGGGTTCAAAATTTTTAAAAACACTTCAACTTTAGAGGACGGAACTACAACTGCCTTATAAATCTAAAGTTACACCATAAGATTACAAGAACTCCGCCTTGCAGTACCTTGAATGACCTATGAAAAACATAAGGTAAATTTATTTCTAATGTATTTGATCTTGAAACTTATGTTGATATTAGTATGTTGTTCTTGATTGACATAAAATTGATATGCATGTAATTACACTTAGTTTATGAAAATAAACTGAAATGGTATTTAATTGACATTTCCTCTAATAGATGGTGCCACCCACTTCGATTAAATTATGTTCAAGGAATCGAAAAGTATTTCATCAAGTATCGACGAAGTTTGACGAAAATACTATCATCACCTAAGGACACTTGGTCGATGAAAGAATTTCCCGCATCTTGATGAAAATTCGTCTAATTGTACATGTGTTAAAAGCTGCCGCTAAATATTTTTTGTTTTTGAACTGAATTTTTAACGCCAAATGTTTTTTTTTTCTTTTTATGTTATTCTTGTCCTATTCTTTTTGAGGTTTATTATTACGCACACAAAAAAGATTTGGCGTTTAGCCGGAGGCATTTTTCAGACTAGTGCATGTATGTATTAGTTCAGTAAAGGACACATTCTTGCAGCAATACAATCTAAGGATGAACAAAATGTCTCAGGTAATGAATAGTCTTTATTTTCTCTTAAATGTAAAAACCAGACGATTTGTGAAGTCAGGAACTGATGATGAGAACGTAAAGACTTCCCGAAACTTCTGACTTTTCAGAATAAAGAAGACAAGAGAAATGTCTTGTGCCTCTGCCTTGCTATTCAACACATGTAGCTCTGCGTGTAAGATATATATTACATATTATATATATATATTATATTATCGTATAACTTATATCTTGCTTATGTCTATAGAAAGTTAACTTTATTATTTTGTATTACATAAATGCAATTTCAATTTCAACGCAGCACGTTAAAGGAACCTCAGATTACTCATGAACTATGTAAAACCTTTTGCAGACAAGGTTAAAAATATAAATAACTCGTTATATAACTGTCTCATTAGTGACAATTTCTTTTATGAGTGATGGGATTCATACTTTATTAACAAGACGGCAATCAATAACCAAGTATTGAACTTCAGAGATTTTGCTGTGTGAGGATATTAAGCAACAAGTTGTATGCCATATTTTGCGTTGAGGATCCAAAATAGTTTAAAGGCAGGATTTATATACAAAGGAAAGGATATATATACGAAGGAAGGGAATTATTTACAGAGGAAAGGATCTATATACAAAGGAAAGGATTTATATACGAAGGAAAGGATTTATATACAGAGGAAAGGATCTATATACGAAGGAAAGGATTTATATACAGAGGAAAGGATCTATATACAAAGGAAAGGATTTATATACAGAGGAAAGGATCTATATACAAAGGAAAGGATTTATATACAGAGGAAATGATCTATATACAAAGGAAAGGATTTATATACAGAGGAAAGGATCTATATACAAAGGAAAGGATTCATATAAAGAGGAAAGGATCTATATACAAAGGGAAGGATTTATATAGAGAGGAAAGGATCTATATACAAAGAAAGGAAAGCTTCTAAGTGGAAAGAACAGTGGATGGAAGGTAGAGTAAGAGAACACGAAGAGGATTAAAGCGTACGTGTGTGCACAGGTAACTTGGCATAAGTGAAGTCGAGTACGTGATAATTCACATATATTTAGTAAGGTAATTCTTTTGTGAGGTAATACTTTTGGTACCTCAGAACATTAAAAAAATTGTATAAAAAGTCTAGAAACATTTTTATTGTCGGAAAAAAGATATGTTAATCCTAATTAGGTTAGATTACGCTAGATTAGGTTAGGCTAGATTAAAGAGTACCCCACTATTTAATCACTTAACAGAAAATAACCTTCGAGCGCTCAATTGCGTCCGAAACCCTGATCACGTCCTTTTCGGTTCGATGGCACTAATGATAGGTTTGGTTAAATTAAGTTTGAGTAATTAGTTTTTTTGTATAAATGGATTTAATAAAAAGTCGGTACCTCGTTTACAAGAAGATACGCACACACACACACACATGTGTGTGTGTGAGAGAGAGAGAGAGAGAGAGAGAGAGAGAGAGAGAGAGAGAGAGAGAGAACTAAAATGAAGCGAAAGGAATAAGGACGAAAAGAGAAACAAATATGGAAAAGTAAATAAAAAAACAAGAACAAAATATTTGTTAATAGATCGTCTGGAAAATTCATGAATCGTGATTATACAAATACTGATACTGAATTTAAAAGCTAAATAGTGAGTGAACAACTTAATTAAAATTCTAATTTCAACCGTACAGAACTTCCAATTTACATCATATTAAAGCTTATGTAAATAGGAGTGACAAGGATTACTCTTGAACTGTGATCACCTTTCACCATGGCAATATGCTCGTAAAAGACTAAACAATCTATCACTAAGGCACGCTCAACTTCAAGTACAAGGTTAGTGAGGCTTCAGTGCAGTTATGGAACCTGTGGTATGCAGTGGCATGCCAGTGTAAAGTGCAAAAAATGTATAAAGAGTCATTTAATACATAATTTGCCTATTTCACTGCAAAGATATTTCGGTAGTTTGTAATTTGATGTAAAACGCTGAGGATTCTTCGTCAGTTATTCTGGATTTCGAGCGATCATGGCGCGGTAAGTGGTTCTCCTCATCAAATATTTCCATGACAGTAAAATATGCATTACTGTTCCATTAAAAACATAATAAATAATTTCTATACATAATTCCCATATTTTTTAATTAATTCCTATATTTTTTACAAAATTACTGTAAATGTAAATAAATATGGAAGCTCTTTTTTATTAATTTACATACAGAGGGATTATATATATATGTTGGGGTAAATGTGATAAATTGGTAATTATGCATATTTACCGGTAAATATGCATAATTGAAAATATCATGACTTAACCTAACCAATTGTCAAGGGCGTACAGTTGACCTAACCGGGCAACCTTGAATGCCCTGTTAGGTCAATTGAATTGAATGCCAGGTTAGGTCAATTGAATGCCCGGTTAGGTCAACTGTACGCCCTTGACAATTGGTTAGGTTAAGTCATGATATTTTCAGTTATGCATATTTACCGGTAATATGCATAATTACCAATTTATCACATTTACCCCCCAACATATATATATATATATATATAATATATATATATATATAATTGCAGAGATTTTGCGATTTGGTTCAGTTTGTGTAGATCAAGCCTTGCGTAATATGAAAAATAATAACGGGAGTTGTTTAACTTTTTTCGTTAATAGCGAAGGTCTTGTGACGGAGGGGACCTACAACTTTACGTAGAATCCAAACTACGGGTCGCTACATCATATGGACGGTCACTTATCCAACTAATGAACAAACCCAAAGTCGCTCAACTTTGTTAATCTAACCGGAAACAGTGTTGCGACGTGGACACGACGGAGCTCGGGTGATATTTATGTCGCCTTGGTGAGGGAACACAAACTTAGGGCGCATCTTGCTCCTAGTGAATTATGCACCTGGACTTATAGAACCAGGAGTGTCTGCAACGCAAACTAAAGACACGGGCACGTAAATGATTAATTATGAACTTGACCACAAATTGATTATGATTACACAGAACATTATTGATTTTACTGATGATAAACCACGTACGCAAGCCTTGTCAGTACGTTGACCCTTATATACTAGGTATTGATGCTGCGAGCTGCTCGTATCCTGAATAAAAACAAACACAATACAGTGAAACCTTTATTTTTTACCGTATTTACAATCTAATGTGTAAACAATTCATATCTAGGAATTCGGTTAGTATACACTATACAGTAAATCCTCGGTAATCCGACTTAATGCTGCAGTCGGAGGGTCGAAATAGACGAAAAATCGGAATAGGGGGGTTCCCCCTAAGCTATCGTGAGTTTATCAGTTTATTATGAAAATCATATTGTTATCTTCAACACTCTGTATAAAGTTACTTGTGTTTTAATTTTAAACTATATAATATTATAAAAACCTATAAAAATAAGTATAAAATAAGTAGGGTGTATATATAAATGCAAACAACTCAACAGAATTATCCATGCAATTGGTTTTGCAACGATCAAGGGGTCGCCATGTTGACAGTACTTAACTACAGTAATCTACATAATTATATTGTACATATTTACACTATTTTTTTTTATAAAAGAAATACAAACAGGCCATTAATCACCATCAGTAAATGTTTCCAGAGGTGACATACTGTCATCACATTTCAGGTCTACAACCGCAACAGGATAACAGATAATCTATCCAGAAAAATCCACAACATCTCAATAATTTCATTCATACGAGGGCCACTCAATATATTTTGCCCCACCATTTTTTTTTTCTTTCCAAGTTTCCTTGTAAGTTGTAGAAATTTTGTAGACGAGTAGTTACATACCTTTTTTACAAGTTTTTATTTCTCCACATAGTCTCCATCCTTTTCTACGGCTTTCCTCCACCTCGAAACAAGGGCCTTTATTCCTTGCTGGTAAAAGTCCGCTGGGTTTCGCTGGAGCCACCTGTTAACCTCCTCAACAACCTCATCGCACTCTGAAACTTTTTTCCACGAATAGCATCCTTCATTGGCCCAAACAAATGGAAGTCTGAAGGTGCCAGATCCGGGCTGTGGAGGGTGGGGTAACAGAGTGAAGCGTATTTTTGTGATGGCCTCTCTTGTTTGCAAACTGTTGTGTGGTCTTGCGTTATCGTGCAAAAAAAGGACGTCTTCCAGTTTTCTCTCCGGTCGAACTCGCTTTATACGTCTCTGGAGTCTCTGTAAGTTAGCAATATATGCCTCCGAGTTGAGTGTTTGTCCTTTCTTCATATATCCACCAGAATCACTCCTTTCATGTCCCAGAAGATGGTGGCCATATTCTTTCCTGCAGAAGGAGCCATTTTGAACTTTTTCTTGCGTGGGGAGACTGCGTGATGCCACTCCATGGATTGGCGTTTTGTTTCAGGTTCAAAGTGGTGTACCCAAGTCTCATCTCTAGTCACAATTCGTGAAAGAAAGTCATCCCCTCCTGTCTCGTATCGAACCAACGACTCGGAAGCAATTTCTTTTCTTTGGGCTTTGTGATCTTCAGTCAGTTCGCGAGGAACAAACCGTGAACACTGAACACACTTTTGAGTATCCCAGTTGCTGAATTATCGTATTCACACTTCCTTCACTAATTCCTAGCTCCAGTGATAGCTCCTTGTATGTGACGCGACGATTTGATGTCACAGCCGATGCCGGGCGACCGTTGCGTGGCTCATCATCGAGGCTGGCTCTCCCTCTCTCCGATGATCTCACACGTTTAGACCAGCGTCCAACTGTGCTTCGATCGACAACAGCATCTCCGTAAACGTTTTGTAGACGTTTGTGAATATTTCCAACTATTTCCTTCTCTGCGGTTAAGAACTCGATAACAGCTCTCTGTTTACGACGCACATCACTGTCAGACGCCATTTTCGAAACTGCGTTAACCATCGGTTTTATACAAGAAGGGGAGGTTCAAACTGGAAAAATCCGGTTATGTGAAACGCAGAAAGTTCAAAATTACGGCCCAAAAGACATTTCAGCCCCATGGCCTATTATTTAGCTAAGAGAAAAGGGTGGGCAAAATATATTGAGCGCCCCTCGTATAATCGCTTATATTTGATAGTTGGAAAATATGCAATTTTTCTAGTTTTTATTTCTATTATCATTATTTCTAAAATTTACATTTTCGAGGAACTAGCGTCGGAATAAATGAGAGTCGTGTTAACTAGAGTCGATGCGGTGGTCTAGAGACGGAATAAAGGAACATCGGAATACCATGGGGTCGGATTACCGGGACTTAATGTATATATAAACGCATAACCATGCATTTTTTTTTGTATATGGAACGCCCGTGTCTCAGAGTCAGAGGGCCCGAGTTCGAATCCTGGTGGGAGATAAAATTTATCAATCATTATGTTAGAAAATCTCGAGGAGAAAGCGCAGTTGTTATCCCAAAGCGATATGGTGACTAGGCTGAGTAATACAATGTTGCTTGTATAATTAGGTTAAGATATATATATATTATATATATGCACCTCGTAAGTGTAAAGTTAGTGATAAATTGCCAGTTATGGTAGAGCCAACATTTTTTATCTTTTGTGGCATCAATTTTGGACGTCGGCAGTGTCCCTTCTACTCCTTTGTTGAAAGTAGCAGTTAGGTTGTGATTATATAGAAAGCTCTCCTGCAATTCAGGTTTTGGAAATTTAAATACTTAATGATTGTGTAGCTGCTTAGAAAGAAGACCACCAAATAGTTTTTATTTATATTGAATCAGTCCTAAAGTAGATCTTTTTCACTTGACTACTCGAGGTAAGATCGAATAGGACCCCCAGTTCCCCAGACTTGTTTTAGCTTAATTTAGGTTATAAGTTAATGATGCTCCTTCAGAACTTAGTCGATCTAGGCTGGGATTCCGAACCCCTTAAAGTTGGAAGAATTATAGTGACCCAACTCTTTTACTATTCCAAGATGGAGAGCAAATGTCATTCAACCCTGAAAGACGACTGGCAATAAAATAATAATAATAATAATAATAATAATAAAAATAATAATAATAATAATAGCATATTCTATGCTCAGCTATTTAAATTTTTATAAATGAGCTTCGTAAGTGATGATAGGCCTTAGTTTACGATTATTGATGACTGTTAACGATAGTGTGAATTGCTTTTTAAGGAAGACGGACGAGCTTTGGGACTAGTTGTTGTTAAGGCAAAAAGAAAAAGAAAATAATTTCTTATTATATAAGTGTGAACTTACCTTACAGAAAATAAAAATTTGGTACATAATTACCTCATTTTTAAACACTGTATATTGAATCTGTATTTTTTAAAAAATATTCTTAATTTAATATAAAATACAACAAAAGTCATATGACGAAGGGGATTTATACATAATTACCTCATTTTTAAACACTGTATATTGAATCTGTATTTTTTACAAATATTCTTAATTTAATATAAAATACAGCAAAAGTCATATGACGAAGGGGGATTTATAACTTTACGTGGGATCCGAATCATGGATCGTTACATCATCTGGACATAGAGGGCGGCCACCATCCAACTACCACCCAGACCCAATGTGGCTTAATTTCGCTGATCGATGGGAAGTGGTGTTGTAACAATGGCCATAACATAACCCTTCACATAAAAGAACGATAAATTATAGAGCATAATTTTTTTTAAAAGATATATCTGAGTTCTAAATTTATTGCCTCTGACATATCAACGATGTTGAAGATTATGATGACTGATTCCTTCCAAATCCAAAATGGTTGATAGGAAAAAATAAGTACGGTTAATGGAATTAGTTGGATTAACGTATATTTGTTACTGTATAACCATTTTTTTTCTCGTACATTTATTTAAATAAGTAAGCAAGTAAGCAAGTAAGCAAGTAAGCAAGAAAAACACCTAAAATTGAAAATCAAATTACGGGTGTATATAGGATTTAGGTGCCATTCTCGTCACAAAAAAAAAAAATTGAGTAACTATTTTACTTGATTGGAATGCCACGAAGGCAAATACATTATAAGCTTTCAAATTATTCAGAAGTGTTATGTGACAACGGCGACAGCAAAACAAATTGATTCATTAAAGATACTGTAACCAAAGTCTACGTTTTTCTAGCCACTTCAAGCTCGCATTGGCGTTGTCGTTGGATGACATTCGCCAAAGGTGGAGAAGATCTAGTTTAATTTTTACCTTTTCTAGCCTCTCCCCGATTAGTGGGGGACAGAGGGGATCCTGAATAGGACTGCTCAGTTGCGACGCAGCTGACGAATCGCGTTCCTGTCTCTGTATCCAAATGTGAGACGACCTTTTACGTCCGCCGCCGACGTGCAGATCCGTGACCAGAGACTTCCGGATACATATTACAGTCCTGTCCTGTCGTCACTCGTCCATCGCCGGAAAGACTGGTAAATGATGGGCTTGCGCGTGATTTCTTTTAACGTGGGGAAAAAACGGTGCGCCGACGGCAACCACATGAACTTGACGCGAAGGAGACCTGAATTATGATACATGGAAGAACCACGACGACGACCAGACGTTGCCCTCCGCTGTACTGTGCGTAAAACAGTGGCAACCTCCTCTAAAAGATTGGCTCCAGCTGACAGGAGAGTATTGTTTGCAAAAATCCGCTCTTTCAGAGTCACTGTGAAAAAAGGACGAAAGAGGAAGCAAAGAAATGAAGACTTTTCCTGAAGCAGCGAAACAATCACTTCCATAAGCTCGCTTGTACATTCAGAAAGATTTACACTTTTATCCCATTATATTACTAGCTAAACAGGATCCTATGGTTAGCTAGCTCTGCGGTACTGGGGCCTTTGGGCCCAATAATTGGTGGGGAAGGGGTGGACTGGAGCACAGACTGTAGCGACAAATTTTCTTTTATTATTTTTTTATTATTATGGGCCACAATGTGAAGCTTAAAATTGTCATGACTGCGTTCTTTTCTATAGTTTTATTGACCAAATAAATGAACCGACAGTAATTTTCAGACCTGCGGCACCCCAATTACTGGGGGTTCCTTCAGTTATTTGACCAATACAACTATAGAAAAGAACGCAGTCATGAAAATTTTAAGCGCCACAAATCTTGATACAATGTGAATCTCAAGATTTTCATGGCTGCGTTCTTTTCTATAGTTTTATTGCGATGCTGCGGCTTTCGGCCCTAGTAATTGGGAGAAGCTGATCACACATATTTTTGTTCATTACTCATCACCCCCATCCGCCATACGAAGTTTGCTCAAAAACGGTTCAGAAGCGTAAAACTTTTTCCTGCGGACAGACAGACAGACAGACAGACAAACACATTTTTAGTGAATTATAGTAGTAATTATTGAGCTAAATGTATTAAACTATTTTTGAAGCTGTTTGTACACATAAATAATTAATATAAAACTAAATGGAAAATTTTAAATTAATGAGAAGCAGAGCCTTCGGCTCCCTGCCATACGAGCGGGGCTTGTGCTTCGCAAACTCGCCTACGGCGAGGGCACGTTAGGGTTACCCTTTGAAAAACCCTGACCCCCCCTTTATGTAACTTAGGGGCTAACCCCCACCCCTTGTTGCATAACCCCCTCCCCCTCTCCCCCTCTCCCCCATTACCCCCTACCCCAGTTGCTCCTCTCGTTGATTCAATAAAACTATAGAAAAGAACGCAGCCATGAGAATCTTAAGCTTCACAAATCTTGACACAATGTGAAGCTTAAGATTTTTATGGCTGCGTTCTTTTCTATAGTTTTATTGCGGTGCTGGGGCCTACGGGTCCAGTAATTACAACGCTAGAACCCCCTCTCCCCCTTCATGGGGGGAAGGGGGCTGGCACCTTGCAACAATTGATCAACACTGCAATTGCATATGCACTCGAACATTTTGCGGTCATACTACGAGCTCGGAAGATTGTATAATACTGTTTTCATATTTTTTAGATTTTGAAACGATTTTGAAAGATATTTTTTAAAAAATGGAAGAAAATGAAGGTGTTTTTTAATAGTTATAGATAATAATGATAATGATAATTAATTAATGATAATGGTAATGATAATGATAATTAATGATAATGATAAGCTTTATTGGCAGGATATAAATCCGATAAAATAGTACAATATTCTTGAAGGTAATAAACAATAAGATAAGTCAAACAATAATATATTTATAAAACTAAAAATTATGACTAAAATAAAAATAAAAAAATAAGACACGTATTGAAACAAGTAATAATAAAAACTACCCACTGCTAGCACTACAAAATTGAGCCAATGAGACCATAACATTTATTTTAAGCACGGGCCACTTAGATTTTAAATGTAGCTTCACAAATTTTGATCCACTGACTTCGGATGTGAAGTTCAAAACCTTGATGACTGTGGTGTTTTTTATTATTTATTGATCGATTGTACTTTTCTTGTGTTTCACAAAAGTGTGTATAAAATTTGGTAAAAGCGTGAAAGGATCATAAGTTAATGTGCGGCTTTGATGTAAATAATTATATGCATGGTGGAAATTAAGGGACTGAATAGATACATTTTTTTATTGGTCTTTCTTTACGTAAAAAATATTGGTAGTTAAAAACTGTATTAAAAAAATATAATACATTAGAATGATGGAAAATAATGGCGAGTGAAAGATCAATAAACACGAGTCATTAAACTTTCAGGATCAATAAAGTTTGACGACCTTCGTGAACTCGTACGAGTGTGGATTTAAGAGAAATTCTGCCATTAAAAAAATGAAAATAATAGTATGGGAAGTCCTGGCTACGGGACTGCTATGTTTTCTTTATGTTTAATTAAGTAGTTAGATAGATATGTAAGTACAGATTAGATAGTTAAACAGTTACAGTATATGAAAAGATTGTATAGTAAAGAATCTCATGAAATAACACGCGACAAATTTATTTGGACACAACAAATTTGTAGGAGTTATCACTGTTTATTTAAGTAGTTGAATAGGTTAGGTTAAATTATTTTAGGTTAAATAAATAGGTTAGGTTAGGTTAGTTTAAGTTAGGTTAATCTAGTTTTTCAGCGTCGATGTTATGGTCTGACTGAAGCTTCCGGGATCAAGTGTCGGCCAGGACATCACACCTCAGCAATTAAGGTGTTTTTCCGAGTCTCTCTTGGCGGAGGAAGTAGTAGTTCGGCTTCCACTTTAAGTTGTAGGTCCCCTCTGTCATATGATCCTGACTGTTAGTACAGAAATAAAATCATACATTTAACAATAATGATATACTTTAAAATAACTGTTCTTTTATCAGTCGAACGAGTACAGTTTCAACTGCCGATGAGGCCAACATAGAAGAGGCTCTACCCACTGTCTCTGAAAACGTTGGACCGAGAGTACCTCCGTGTGAGGCGAACGCA
Organism: Bathynomus jamesi; assembly: GCA_023014485.1. Taxonomy (NCBI): domain Eukaryota; kingdom Metazoa; phylum Arthropoda; class Malacostraca; order Isopoda; family Cirolanidae; genus Bathynomus; species Bathynomus jamesi. The sequence continues at coordinate 553,260 of JAJOZX010002668.1, read as the reverse complement.
CAACTTTCAACCTCCCCCTTCAGGTATTATCTCAGTATTATGTGAAGTATCTTAAAACGATTAAATATGATGTAGCTCATATTACTATAAAATTGAAGTTCATTTATATAACGAAACTTTGATTCATGTCTGTCCGTTGTCTGAAATAATATCTTTAGAAAAGATTTTGTAAGACTGTATTTTTTTATATTTTGCTGATTTAATAAGGTATTACATTCCTCTAATATATATATATATATATATATATATATATATATATATCAGAGAGAGAGAGAGAGAAAGAGAGAGAGAGAGAAAGAGAGAGAGAGAGAGAGAGAGAGAGAGAGAGAGAGAGAGAGAGAGAGAGAGAGAGAGAGAGATGGTTGGCAAAAGTAAATTATAGACGCCTTATGTTTTGCCATAGTTTTTGATTTGATAATACAAGTAAATAAATAATAACAGATCTGTTGACTTAATATACAGGGTGTTCGGAAAGTCACTGTGCACTTATATTTATTTAATAGCATACTATTGTATGCTATTAAATAAATATAAGTGCACAGTGACTTTCCGAACACCCTGTATTTAGGATTGTTTAGGATTGTTTTGCTAACAAACGTTCTGGCATTCTGTTGATGAGCTTTGACAGTTGTTCTTGAGAACAAATATCGTGGTCTCTATTTAGTTTTGTCAACCCTCTGTATACTATGTACAAGAGGACTTAAACACAAAGACCAAATGTTCTAAACATTCCAGATGTCTTTCGCACACCGTCCCTGAATCACGACCTTTTTCGAAAACCACCATCGGCGCTCCTCCGTTAATTCTTCTTTATTTACCTCCATGAACCCTTTCTCCAAATTTGAAGTTAAAGATTTGACAAACTTTACGATGAACGACCAACGATGGACGCTTCAGAGGTGAGAATTAAGGCCCCTATACCCATCGGATCGATGGATATAGCATGAGTATAACATCGACAATTTAAAAACTCACTTAACCTAACTCTACTAACCGAACCTAGCGTTATACTACGTAGACAGTATACCAGAGTTGGAAATGGGTCAGCGGGTCACGGTTCTGAGGTCACTTGGAGTGAATTCAAGACGGATCGAGGTGGGTCACGGGTCATGAGATTGACCCGCCTGGCCGGGGAGCGGTCAAGGCGGGTCAATGCTGTGATCAGGCGGGGCACAAATTTTAAAATTTTGATATTTTTGCGTGTCGGAAGCTTGCAGATATAGTTACATGTCAATTTATCATAACTTATCCGTATAGCTTTACACTAAAAGCTAAGATGCAGTTACGCAGTAAAGATTGCACCATGAATACAGTAATTGGCAACACTGATGTGTACCAGACGATCAGTGTTCACACTGATAGCTTGGATTTGTGTATCAAAATGAATATTTTGTATTTGAAACAAAGTTTACTTTCTGATGTATTTTAAGAAACATTTTGTCCACTGTATTGTTTAGGTCAGCAGGTTTGCGGGGTCGGTGGATCGCCGGTCAAGTGGGTCACGGGTTAGGTGTTGGGCGGGTCACACGGGTCACGTGTTAAGGTTGGTGATCCGTTTTCAACTCTGTAATATACTTGTAGATAGAATGTCAAGTCGATCATACGTGGTAATCCCCAGAATTAATGGGTTATTTCTTGTTGCAGTGCAAGGCCATCTTTCATAACGCCGCAGGAAGAATTTTCTGTTTTAAATTAACCCTAAAAAGCCAGCATGGCCTATTAAAATAAAAATGCACTTGTTTGTCTGGAAATGATGTCTTTTATTGTACGCAAGTTAATTTTTATTAGTGTTTAGTAAAAATAAATTGTTTAATTCAACCTATAAGTGTAATTTTCATTATGGGGTTATGTAGACCACACACTAGTCATTATGTGTGCGGTTCCAAACTGCCTTCTAGGGTTAACTTATCGTAAATAAACAAACATTTAAAATGAAGTTAACCTTCATTTATTCGAAACGTTTGGTTATTTTTTAGGAAGAAAATTGGATTAAGACGTAAAACGAGTGGAGCGACTCAACGCAAAGTTAGAAATGAACAAACTAAAGAATTGGCTTTGAATTTTATTCGTTCAACATTCACGAGGAAGGAATGTCTCAGATATGGGATCGATCGTAAAAGGAGCGAGAATCAAGGGTATGAAATATGTCGCTGTGGACTTACGCGATACAATCATATTGCGTATCAGAGAGCTTTTAAACCAGCTAAACCGCAGGTAATAACATCATTAAGAATTTTTAAAATAAAACTATGATAATAATAACACCCAAAATAAAACTTTCTACATTTAGAACTTATAACTTCTTTTTGAGGGTACATTCTAGGGGTCGTTTTTCCTTCTTTTGGGTATAAAAGCTTCTTGTCAAATGATACATAACTTCTTTAGAAAAAAGAACTGATCTTCAAAACTTCTTTTTGGGTCGTTTTTCCTTCTTTTGGGTATAAAAGCTTCTTGTCAAATGATACATAACTTCTTTAGAAAGAAGAACTGATCTTCAAAACTTCTTTTTGATTGATTTGAGACAATAGAAATTAATCTTTCTAAGTATAGAAGGTTGAGAGAAGTCTCTGTTTTCAGTGAATTGAGAGGAATTCCTTAATAATTAATTCATTTCTCTAAAATACTATCAAGGAATAAAATTTATTTGTAATTTTATTTAATACCTTTATTAATAATAAAATAACTCCATTGATTTTACAATTAACAATGACATAAATAATTGTGAAGCTGTACTATTTATTTTATTTAATTTGGCTCTTAACCCTTTCACTACGGGCATAGCTTTGAAATTAATTATACAAATTCGAATTATAACATATATCGCCCCCATTTTCAACCCCCAGAAGGTGGAAAGAGGGGGATATATCCTTGGTTTATAAACTACATTCGGAGTTCAGAAAACATTAGGAGTTGGTTTATATACCACAACCGGATCTGAACGCAAATTGGACGTGTAGTTTATGTGCCACACCCGGAGCGAAAGGGGTTAAGCTTTAGGCTTTACTTTATATAGCTTCATAACAGTTCCTTCATTCTAATTTTAGCATAAACGAACGAGTCATTGTTTAGATAAATATTGAACGATATTGAAAACACGTTACTCAAAATTATCATACATTAAAATAAAACCCCATTTTAATAGACAGAGTTTATTTCCACGACAGTTTCGACGCCCACTGGCATCCTCCTCGGGTGTTTCTGTATCCACCCGAGGAGGATGCCAGTGGGCGTCGAAACTGTCGTGGAAATAAACTCTGTCTATTAGGGTGGGTTTTTATTTTCATATTTTGACCTTCACGTAGAAAAAAGTGAAGTTTTTTGCATTTATCATACATTGTTTTAACTTATTTAGTTACAGAGTTCGTTATTCACTGATGTCAAAGCCATAAACAAATTCCGTAACTACAACAAATTTCCTCATCATAACGAATTTCATATAATGAGAAGCAATCTTTTGTCACCTTTGAAAAGACCTTCGATAGTAGCTGAAGAAGCTGAGAAGAATGGAGAAATGGATGAAGAAGAAGAAGAAGAAGAAACGGGTGAAGGTAGTCTAAAAAACTCCAAAACCTGCAGCGAAGATGCGGATTTCGTTCCTAAGATTCTTAAAGCGGATGGAATCACTCAGAGGTGCAGAGAAAGGATAACCAATAAGGTACTATAACACTATTAATTCTGATCTGGGCTCTTAACTCAAACTAATTTCAATTTTCAAGAATTATTTATTAAATTCTCACGGATGTTACAATGTTTTTTTCTTTTCGACTAGTTAATGCACACACACACACACACACACACACACACACACACACATATATATATACACACACACACACACACACACACACACACACACACATTTATATATATACACACACACACACACATATTATATATATATATATATACATACACATATATGTGTGTGTGTGTGTGTGTGTGTGTGTGTGAAGCGTTTCTAAATTTTTCTCTTTAGAAAAGTGAAAATATTCGAAGCAGTGACGCTAAGGATACCTCTTTTGTATATACATAATTTATTGGTTTATTGTTGTAGGTTCATAAATTTTAGTCTTTAAATTAACATCAATAAAACAGTGATCAATTATAATTTCTTTTATCAGGAAATAACCACCCAGGAAAAGCAAAACGGAATTCTTAACCCTAATGGCCCTGCCATTCCATTTCCTTTACTTCCGAACGTGAAAGGTTTATGGTCACCAGAAACCTGCTTGGCAGAATTTCCGACAAACGCTTATGGCACCATTGAATTTGTAAATGAAACCTCGGGTATGTTTTTAGTACCCCTAAATTTTTCTGATTGGAAAGCAAGAGATTAGAAATTGCATGTTTCCTGAATAGAACGCCATATTTCAAGGATGGGGAGAAGTATACAGCAATTTGTTTTACGCAGGAAGGAGTGGCCAAGGGCTAACGCCCGCAAAAACGCCCACCTCCCACCATAGAAGGAGAAGAAGAGAGCCAAAATCAAGGTTCAGAGTTTTCTAGATGCGTGGACACTCCGAGTTTGAAAGATTGGAGTTCATAAAGAGGGGAAAGATGGATTGAAGAAGGATGTTCCAGAGTTGACCGTTGAGTAGATGAAAGATTGAGAATATCGATTAAACCTTGCGTTAGAGAGTTGGACAGAAATGTGATGAGACTATGTCGAAAGTCTGGTACTGCAAGCTATTCTTAACTGTACATCGATGGCGTAATAGTAGTTTGCCTGCCTTCTACCTTTAGGTGCCATTCTCAAAGAAGAAACGCTGACAAATGAAGATTCGCTTGTCTGTAGCATTCTGATATAGCTTGTTGCGCATTGCTATAGCTATTAATTGCTTATAATGTTATTTTCAAACTAGACGCACCTTTTTTACATATTAATAGTGCTATTATCAATAGTAAAACGTCCAATGTAGGAAGTTTCTCCTTTTAATAAATAATAGTCTTTAAAGCCTAAATAATATCGAACTCTAACCAATTTACTGTAAAAATACCTATTTACAAGATACTTCTGGAAAAGTCACATATCTCATGAAACTGCTCATGCTAGATGATAACCCCCAGTTTAATACCAATATACATCATTCATATATGATGAATATATCATCAATTCATCATATATGATGTTAAAAATTTCCCTTATAAGTTTATCAGGATAGAATGAGTAGTAATCGCTCGCTGCCCAATGTGGACATCTTATGCCCGAAGCATTTGGAAGTAAAAGGGTTCACTAAAAGATGATGATATGTAGTTAAATATTTCGTACGATAATAATTACGTAAATAACAAAATATTGTTTCGGATTATCGTTTCATCTTTTCAAATACTCAATATGGTACGAAATGTTTAGCTAACTATTCGCTTTCCTTCAGAGTGTAGTAATGGAATGAATTTTGATTCGACTCATATTTGAAAAGGTTTTACATCGCTTTATAAATTCAATCACTTTATAAATTCAATCGCTTTATAAATTCAATCGCTTTATAAATTCAACCGCTTTATAAATTCAATCGCTTTGTAAGTTCAGAATTAGATTACGGAGAATTTGTATTGCTTTTCAGAATTTGTATTGCATTTTAGAATCGTTCTCACTATAATGGTTGATCAGATAATCATAAATGGTAGGTCTAAAAATGGACTATAGAAATTACATATTTGTGCTTCGTGAGGCGCGTGAGAGAAGTCGAATGAACTACTGTTAAATTTAGTGACACTTACAATACGAGATCACACGAATAATCTGCGATTTTAACATTTAAGGGTCAAATAAACCTGCAAAATACTTGCGGCTCTCGAATACGACTGACATGAGCGAAGTAATTAAGCTCTTCACAGATTATTGGCATCTGATGGAACCATCTCGACCCCACTTGGTTATTTCTGTCATCGGAGGGGCAAAAAACTTTCGCCTGGATGGAAAAAAGAAAGAATCTTTCAAATCAGGCCTTCTCAGGGTATGTATGAAACAAGCTGGAAGTTTTGAATTGTCACTTGTTCAAGTTTTCTACACAAGTTCAACATAACGTCAATATTATTATTATTATTATTATTATTATTATCTTTTCCCGCAACATCCAACTTCATTTGGGGACTATACAACTATTTGCGTTCATGACGTAAAGAGCTCTTACCCTTTTTTTTCTGTTCCGAGCAGACGCTAGAAGAGACCAACTCCATCATCAGAAAGTTTAACTAAAATACAGCTAAAGACAAAACTTAAAATTTGTACATAACTGGAAAACATTATAATAAAGAGAGGAAGGAAGGAACTTGCGAGGGAATGAATTTTTTTTCAAGTTTTAAAAGATTACAAAAAATAATTAACGTTACAACTCAGTCCAAAAGACTGACAAAAAGTATAACATTACTACAAAATTTACACCCCAAAAAATAACCATAAATGAACGATTTTTGGATATAACATAATATATTATATATTTAAACTTACTGTATGATATTATCTTTTGGCTTTCTTTTAAGGATGTGCTGATTCTAGAATCCGGGAGTCAGTTAGTTAGTTGGTGTTAAAGGTATTATTTCGGATGGGAAGGGTTTAAGAGGGAGGTGTTGGTTGAATGGTAGTGTTCTCATAGATTTTATGCTACTTTATACCATGTAGCTTTACTGACGGTTGGAATGCAGCAGAGGGTAAACAGCTTTTAGTGGGAAAACTTCAGTGATATTTTAGAAAAAGCTTTTAGGTAGAAATTATTGGTAAAGGTTTAGGAAGTGACGGAAAAGCGAGGTAAGTCACAATTTTTTATATTTAAATTTATGTAGACACCTCTGAGATAATTAATTCCTATAAAATGGTGTGTAAAGGTTTAGGATAAAAGAGATTCTTCGAAACATCTGCTTAAATACTACTACTACTACTACTACTACTACTACTACTACTACTAATAATAATAATAATAATAATAATAATAAAATAAGCAAACAATTAGGAGTTAAGTTTCTTTTGAAGTACTTCCGCTACTATTAATACTATTATCTCTACTTTGAAAATTACTACTCTGAAGTATACTTTAAAAATGAATCAAAACCTATGAAGAATATCTTTTTCAGGCTGTTAAATCAACGCAGGCTTGGATTCTAACTGGGGGAATGCACGTGGGTGCTACCAAGAGCGTAGGAGAAGCTGTAAATCAAGGACAGTTCATTGTTAAGGTCTGTAAAAATACGTTCATTACTCGATTAAAGCCGACGCTCTAAAAACTACGGAGTTATTTTAACCGAAGCAGGCGTAAAATAAGCTCCGACCCATTAAATAGCCAAAATTACTTACTTTATGATAAAAACACACTCTAATAGACAGAGTTTATTTCCACAACAGTTTCGATGCCCACTGGCATCCTCTTCGGGTGGATACAGAGTGCGTTTTGTAGTAATGCCTAGTTAAGAATATTAATTTTTGTTTAATTAAGATTATAATGTTTAATATAAATTGTTTACTAATAATTGTGAAATTACGATAAAGTATGTTTGTTAGATTGTAATTGTTTAAAATTGGAAGAGTTGGCAATCCTGAACAGAGGTCCAGAGAGCGGACTACCCCCAAAAAGGTCAGTCATTCAGGCAGCGCTGGGCCAGTAAGGTGTTTTGTTGGGACCATGTGACCTTAAAATGAAATTATTCTTTGTGCCCCCTCTCCGACCTAAATTATTATAATGAAAATCTTCCACTCGCGTCCCCCGTTTAACTAAACCATTTCCGGAATTAAATAAAGTGTCAACAAGCGTTACAAAGAGTGTTAATGAACCCCCTTCCCCCTTTGTGTTGTAACGGCTTTCCGGCCGGCCACGTCTACCATATTCGTAAAGTATAGCGAAAAGCGAGTGAAAAGCGTGTAAAGAGAATGATAAATGGTAGAAAAGAAATTGATTAATGAGAGTAAAGAGGAAAGTAAGAAATTTTAACAAAATAAGTAATTAAAATATAAGGAAAAAACGTTTGATTACTACATTTGGTGGCTAGCGGTGGCCCTCTTAAAATACGGGCTTTCCCACGTCTTCTGTACGCGTATTATGTTTCGGCAATATTACATTCCTAATCGTTTTATAGTAGTTATAAAATTGATAGCTATTCTATTTCGATTAATTAAATAGTAAAATGCATTGTGTTAACCCGGTTGCAAACAAATTTCGATTTCCATCCCTTAGAAAAGTCATTGTAAATGAAATTCAAAATGGCGCCCATTATTTTCCAAATTATTCTCAGAGTCGCTTCGCATCGAAAATTTTCGCGCGTCAAAATTTTTTTTTTTTCTCTTCTTGATGGAGATGGAGTTTAGAGACTCAAAACTTCTTTTAGTCGTTGCTGAGTCGGTTTTCCGTTGCAGTAAAAAAAAAAAAAAATTGCGCGAGTTAGTCCGTTAGCTTTCGTTCATTCCGTCGAAGAGGAAATATTTCAAAATTTATCGTGCTGTTTGAGGGCTCAATTTTTCTTTTCTTTCGTCTCTTCCACTGTTATTCCTGTTTCAGCTACCTTTTGTTTACGATTTGTGTTTACAATTTTGGAATTAGTAATAATAATCTACAGATCTACAGAAGCTAAGGCTAACAAAGACCCTAAGATCCACTCTAAGGTTAGCTCGAGAGAAAGGAAAGAGTAGGGGGTTAAGAGAAGAGAATAAGGGGTTAATTAAGTAGCAACACCTATCACTCATTGGTTAACATTCAGTCAGAAAAAGAGAAAGAAAGGCTCACCATCATCATCAGTCGGCCACTGCCGCCAAGTCAGAAAAATAGTCGGAGAGAATAGGAAAGAGGTGAAAGATGAAAAGAAGTAAAATAAGAACGCTTACAAACCATGCAAACACAGTCTTAACTCACTATCATACCATGCAAACTACAGACATACAAGTAAGGAGAGGATAAGAAAAAAAAAAGTAGGTAAAGTAAAACAAAAAGTGGGTTAGTTTACGCTACGAGCTACATCTACGATCGTGTTAGTCTAATTTTTTTTTTTTTTGCTGGCTTCACACACTGGCATGTCACAAGCTGAATGATGATAATAATAATAATAATGATAAATAAATAAATGTTAATTCAATGATTTTAGTTGTTTAAATAGATTGTGACACGCATTTTCATATGATGAAGTTAAAAATGGTTGGCGTGTAGTAACGCATTTTTTGGCAATATATATATATATATATTTTATATAAGGGGTTCCAAAAAACCTTAGCCCCCCCCCCCCCCATTTGCAGCTTACATGTTTACTTCCATCGAAATAGTTTTTAGTGATTATAAAAATATATAAAATTATTTATTTATTGCAGGTATTAAAATTACTCTAGCTGATAAAGTGATAATATAATGGCTTCTCAATTAATTGGTGATTCGGAGAGGCAACGTGTGATAGATCGCATACGAGCAATAACATTTCGGGAAGCTCGTGATGCTGGAGCCACCTTTATAACACGTTCATGGGTTGCCAAAAAGTTGCGAAGAAGTAAGGACTTTGTCAAAAGAAATTAGAATAAAACTTTGGATGAATGTGAAATGGATACAACCAAATCTGGGCTCCCAAATTTGCCACTCTCTCAGGAAACAAAGGACATCATTGAAAGCGGTACGCGTAAGCAGAAAAACAGCTGTGCTAAACTTTCTAGAGAGATCGAAGTGTTGAGAGGAAAGATCGTTAGTGGTGAGATCATTCGACTGTACCGTCATAGGCAAGGTTTAAAGCCTTGGCATGAACTTTCAAAGCCAAGAAAAACTCAACTTAACATCGATGACAGAATGTGGTTTGCCCATTATCTTGAAGATTGGGATGTGGATGATTTCATACATTTAGCTGTCTCCGATGAATTTTTTGTTTACGTAACACGTCGGCCTAACTACCAAAATGATCGAGTGTGGGCCACAACACCAGATGAAATCGATGACAATGAACATTATCGCGAATTATTAAAAAGTCCAGGCTGTGTTGGTGTGTTTGTTTTGTTCACTGCAAAGAAGCTCATGTGGGTGCTGAAGCCAAATGGTCAGAGTTGGGATGGACAGTATTTTCGTGATATTATTCTATCCCAGCATGTCATTCATTTTCTAAGAAACCCAAACAATGTTATGGATGTCGATCAGGTCACACTTCTGCACAATAAGGCCCCCTGCTTTAAGGCATTAGCTACTCAACAGTTGTTGCGGAACCATGAGATTGATTTCTTTGGAAATGAAAAATGGCCAGGAAATTCTCCTGACCTGAACGTCTGTGAACACATTGGATCAGTTATAAAGGATAAGGTTGAATGTCTCTTGTTTCAAGAACCTGCAGCAAATCGATTTTCAAAGGATACAATGACGCAACACATTGAAACTGTTTTAGCAAATTTGCGTAACGATCAAGATCTATTCACGTCACTTTTGGCAAGCTACCCAAAGCGAATTCAGGCTGTCTTGGAAGCCAATGGCGGGAACACCAAGTTTTAATTGTTTCTCATTAAATGCAGGATTAAATTCTCTTTTGTAAGGCATGTTTAATTTTACTGTACCTCTAGTGGTTTAGGCCATGGGCTGGGGGGCTAAGGTTTATTGGAGCCCCGTGTATATATATATATAGAGTAGAGCATTTTAAGAGATTCAATGAACATATAAAATTTTTTTCCTGGATCCATTAGTAGAGTTTTGAAGATTATTTTTCGATTGGATGTATACAATGATAGGGTTATTTTATTGTTTATGTAGGTTTACGGGCATTCGTTCGCTTCGCTTCGCGCTAAATAGGATTAAGTTACATTTTAAGGGACAGTCGAAAAATAATCTTAAACATACTGATTCATACTGGGTTAATTCGGAAGTTGTCAGATTATATGCTTGCCGTATAGGATTGTGTAAATTAAGCTAAATTGTTTTAATTGAAATAGAGAAATTGTGTCGTAAAATTTTCGATAAATTCATTTGTTTTTTTTGTTTTTTTTATATACTCATTAATTATATACTTATATATAAACTTATACTTATATAGTAATTATATATATAATTATATATATTTATATACTCATAAAATTTTATAGGTAGGCTGATTTGTCTTTTTCTGTTCCTTCATTTTCAAGACAATTCCGACTGAGATTTTGTAAGATGGCTGTTGTATTGTACTAAAGAAAGATTTCTTGTAGGCCTATCGTAAAATATTGTTCGAATATTGATCATCACTACGGTATATATATGTCTATTGAGTATTAAATTATAGTACCTTTTAAATTTATTATTAGTATTTTCTTAGGGAGTTATTTAACAAAATTTTAATTGATTTAACATAAATTAATCATAGGATTTTCCTTAAGAAGCACAAATGTTACGAATTAAATTCTTAATTGTTCTTTTCACGCGTAACGTTGAATTTATTAACTATAAATCTGCAAATTATAAATTTTTATTTTGAAATACAGAAATTGGTGTAGTAAATTCTTTTGATATATTAATGTCTGTTTTTTTTTTACTTTTTATAGATTTATTCATTTTTTATTTTTATAGGTGGGCCGATTTTTATTTATTTGTCTTTCTTCCAGTTCAATGACAATGGTTAAATTTTTATTTGGAATTTAGATTGTATTGCAAAACGGATGTTTTGATTTGACATTTTAAGTTGGGTATTAAAACTGAAAAATTTCCGGTTTTTTTTTCGTTCGCGCGTTTGCATAGAAAGGATTACAAAATTATGTTAGGATGTAATGCAGCTTCATTCGGTTAGGAATATTTTTATAGAGGCTCACTTCCAAACACAAGCGAACACTCTCCCTTATGCAGTGATTGTTTTAAATTTTTGTTTTGTTTACATAGTAGTTTGCGTGTATTTTTGAGTTCATATTATCTATTCTTATTTAGTATAACGATGTCAATTTGTAGTTTCAATTGAAAACGATAAATTACTGGGATTTTTGTAATTTACAAACCATACTGGGTTGTGTTGAAGGAGAGAGTTGTCTCTCAGATGTAATTTGTGAATTGCGAGTTTGATTCATATGAAATTTAGCGTTTCAAGTTGGAATTACTGAATTAAAATAATTTGCGGTAGCAATATTTTTTATTTTTTTACTTTTTAATAACTGTTTTGGAAAATTGTTATTGTTTAAAACTTCATGTGGGATTAACCGATGCAATTGAAACTTTAGGTTGAGTGTTCACCCGAAAATGGTGCCTTCTGAGATAGCCAGTAACGTTTTTGTGGCGTCTATAGTGTTCCCCCCCCCCCCCCCCCCAAGTGTAAGAGGGGTTTGTGAGTTTCAAAGAATTGATGACATGAAGTTTCTGGGGTTCATTTTTGTATTTTGTATTTAAATGTATCGATGTGCTTCTGACGGTAGTTTGAACTATAAGATTTTTTAAATTATAATAACGGTTACTATGTATGGGCGCTTTTATATTTATACTGTACAATTTTGTTTCGTACGTTTTATGACTTTTTTTTATCTTCTCCGATGTAACTGCCATAAGTGACCTTATTGGTAGCTAGACGTGATTAAATTTTTGCGAAATTTTGAGATTTGTCATTTTTTTTTTTCCGTGAATTTGGCCAGAGCAAATTTGTAGTTATGTTTCGAAGTGAACTGTCGAGAAAATTCGGTAAATTAAATATGCAGTGATAATCAGTAGCAGTATAAATCGTTTCGAATAACCGTTTTTCAAAATTTCAAGAGGCTCGATACAGACATAAAGTAGGTTCGTTGCGAAACGGCCTACGACGAAGTGATCGTTTGATTGTTGCCAGTGGAAGAGTCTTTCAGCTGGACGTAGGAAGAGCAGCGTTCACCGACAAAAGTTGAGAAGAGACAGGCGAGTTGATTCGTAGACTTTTAGAATTGCAAATTCCGTCCAATTCCGGCGCGTGGTCCCGCTTTCAGTATATCTTCCCCCCTGATCCTTTTAGAATTGGACGTCTCTCTTGTTTTTTTTTCGCCATTTGGAGAGAGAGCGGAACCATTACAGCGTGCTGACCTGTTGCATGTTGACTGATGCAATCCCTTGCATTCTAGCGAAGTGAGCAGGAGAGCTGCGATTGAAAATTGAAGTCCGTTGTCAGCGTGCGGATTGTGATCTAAACAACGTCCAGCAAATTAATGTACTGATTATTATGTAATGAAATTATAAGTGAAAGAGTGCGATTATTGCCCATATTTGTTGTGTTTTATCGTGAAATAGTATGTGCCCTCTGGTCAGTATTTTATGTAAACTTTTTCTTATTTTTTCTGTTGCCCTGATAGTAACTGTATAACTATACAAATAATTGTTTCAAATGTAAAGCGATCTTTGATGAGAAATCGCTGGAATAGATTGTGAACTTGAAGTTTGTGTAGCCACTGTAAGAAAATTTTCCGTTATTTTTTTTGGCACGTTATAGATTAGTTACAGGTTGTAATTTGATTATTAGTGTGAAATATTATTTTATGCAAATGTGAAAATTATAAAGTTGTTTTCGATTTTATAAAAATGATACAAAATATATGATGTGTGGAATTTGTCATTCTAATGATTTCTTGTCTAGCTCCACTAGTGATGCAGGTCACATCCGCATCCGCATCCGCGGAACATCCGCCCATTTTCTCGCATCCGCATCCGCACCCGCATCCGCACTTTGGACTGCGGATGTCGTGCGGATGTGGACCGTTGAGATAAAATGTCATTAATAAGCGGAAATTATCAAATTCTACTATATTAATAGAACTAGTTCATTGTGCGCAAAAGTGATGCAAGCGACAAGCAGTTGAAGAGCTTCAATCTCTTGAATCTGTCGCTTCGCCACCCACCAAAAGAATAAAAGTTTCAGTGACAGAACCAACACCTTCAACAAGCAAATCTATCACAGAATCTGTCTCTCAGTTTCTTGAGTCAAGCAGCAATGACGAGACCTACGCGATGTCAAAAGATGTAGTAAAAATGATCGAGAGCTATCACCAAGAAAAACGCCTGGCTGCATGTGACAATCCTATTAGTTGGTGGAAAAATACGCAGAATATCTATCCATACTTGAGTAAACTTGCAAGGAAACATTTAGCCTGTCCTCCAACAAACGTACCAAGCGAGAGATTATTTAGCAGTGCTGGATTAATATATGATGAAAAGAGAAACAGACTGGCAGCAGAAAAGGCAGAAAAATTAATGTTCCTTAAGCATAACCTTCCTATAATTAAGTTTGAACATTAAACGATGAACATCTTAGTTTACTTTATTTTAATTACTCATTTATAAATATGCCTAATAAAACTTTAAACTTAATATAAATAGTTATCAAGCTAATTAAAGATCTCTTTCTATAAGGGTGGAGGTTGGGGAAAGAGGTCGGTGGGGTGCATTTGAGTTGGGTTCACGTCCCGCATCCTGGTAACACAATTATGGTTTCTAATTGTGGCTGAAACTCAACAAAATATAACTAATTTATTTGCAGACGAATTCACTAATTGATTTCTATATTAGTTTGAACATTAAACGATGAACATCTTAGTTTACTTTATTTTAATTACTCATTTATAAATATGCCTAATAAAACTTTAAACTTAATATAAATAGTTATCAAGCTAATTAAAGATCTCTTTCTATAAGGGTGGAGGTTGGGGAAAGAGGTCGGTGGGGTGCATTTGAGTTGGGTTCACGTCCCGCATCCTGGTAACACAATTATGGTTTCTAATTGTGGCTGAAACTCAACAAAATATAACTAATTTATTTGCAGACGAATTCACTAATTGATTTCTATATTAGTTAGATGCTTGATATTATTTTATATGTTCAGAGAAAAGTACAGCAATTATTGTACAATTAATCAATTATACTGCAGTATAGCTACAGCTCTCTCTATATAATAACTTATTATATACGTTAAACACAACAAATCTCGAATATATCCTAAAAAATAACGAAAATGTAGACATCCGCATCCGCATCCGCGGATGTTGAAATCAAACATCCTCATCCGCATCCGCATCCGCGGATGTGAAAAAAATGACATCCGCTACATCACTAATCTCCACTTAAATATGTCAAAGAAAAAAAATTGAAAAATATATATTTGTTGAATGAATAAATAAATTTGTTATATTAATAAGTTTTCCTAGTGTCAAACTTATTTTCAAGGGGGTGATGCGAGTGTAGTAATGCCTAGTTAAGAATATTAATTTTTGTTTAATTAAGATTATAATGTTTAATATAAATTGTTTACTAATAATTGTGAAATTACGATAAAGTATGTTTGTTAGATTGTAGTTGTTTAAAATTGGAAGAGTTGGCAATCCTGAACAGAGGCCCAGAGAGCGGACTACCCCCAAAAAGGTCAGTCATTCAGGCAGCGCTGGGCCAGTAAGGTGTTTTGGTGGGACCATGTAACCTTAAAATTAAATTATTCTTTGTGCCCCCTCTCCGACCTAAATTATTATAATGAAAATCTTCCACTCGCGTCCCCCGTTTAACTAAACCATTTCCGGAATTAAATAAAGTGTCAACAAGCGTTACAAAGAGTGTTAATGAACCCCCTTCCCCCTTTGTGTTGTAACGGCTTTCCGGCCGGCCACATCTACCATATTCGTAAAGTATAGCGAAAAGCGAGTGAAAAGCGTGTAAAGAGAATGATAAATGATAGAAAAGAAATTGATTAATGAGAGTAAAGAGGAAAGTAAGAAATTAGAACAAAATAAGTAATTAAAATATAATGAAAAAACGTTTGATTGCTACAGTTTTTATTATCATATTGTGACTTTCACGTAGAAAAAGTGAAATTTTTTTTGCATTTACTTGCATTACTTCGGTAGTATTGTAAATAAGGTATCTTGTTTTTGTTTTTTTTCTTCATTAACAGGGTCATTCAAGTGATGCAGTGATTTTAACTAGTGAATGGGTCGGAGCTTATTTGACACCATTTTGGATTAAAAGAACTCCATAATTGTTAGATGTCACTTATCGTGATAGGAATATACATCGAATTATCACTTATCTCAGTCAGGAATGATAAGACATGTTTAGTGGAATATTATGAAGAAAATATAATTTCTTATACAATAGTTTGAATATTATAATAGTCATTATTGTTACATAACTATTTGTTATTAAGACATTTATTTAGTATGAATGCTTTTTCTCCAAAATAATACAAAGTATTATCCATTACAAAATTCTTTAAATCAAATAGAATATTAATGAATTTTGTGAAATTCTTAAAACATTATTAAAATTGCTGTTTATTTTTTTTTAAATTAGAAAATTCGTATTGAAAAATACAAAAAATTATAAATTTTAAATGAATAACTTCAAATTACATCCAGAAAAATATATTAATTATACCCATGTTGAATTTTTTAGGTCAAACGAAAATCCTTCTTCGCTGAGGTAAGATAATATAATTTATCCTCATTTTTGTTCGCTCATATATAATAATATAATTGTTCCAAAAATAATGTAATGATGGCATTGAGGTTAATTTCGCTTTTAATACAAAGGAACAAGAAGCCATGGTGCGTGGAATCAAATGTGTGGGAGTGTCTCCATGGGGTTACATCAAAAACAACCATCTCTTCCTCAATGAGGATCCAAATGAATTTTCGCAAGTTAGGTAAATATACTGTATATTACACAATTTGTTTAATATTAGGAAGTAAATTGTGGTCAGTGGAAATACCATTATACTATCTATCTATCTATCTTCTATATCTATGACCTTGGTTAACCTTGGTTTGTTTTTTAGCTCGAATTGTTCATTCTGCTGAAGGTGAAGCTTGTCACTAACACCTTAGACCTACAGTTTAACGTGGAATCCGAACCACGCCTCACCAGCATCCCAGCGTCTTAACCACTAGGCTACCCAGGGTACCCATTTATCTACCGACCAATTTCTTTATTGTGTAGAAGGATGAACAGCTGGGTTTTGCTGAGCGCCGCCTGCTGTCACCGGGTCTCGATCTTGGGGCTGATGGATTCGTAGTCAGCGACGCTAACCACTACACCACCGAGGCGCATTATATACTCGTGTATATACGAGTATATACAGGGTGTTTCATAACATGTGGGACGCACTTTCAGGATGGATTCAGAACCTGAAAACAATTAAAAAAGTTTATATAAACATATGCCCGAAATCGCCTTGTTTCCGAGTTACAGCCCGTTATGTGTTCCAGTAAGTATCCGCCTTACCTTTGAAGGAAGGGTGCTGGTTAAGTGTGCGGTCTACCTAGCTTTTAGTTAGCCTTATAAGGCTAACTAATGAAACTATCACGACTTAACCTAACCAATCGTCAAGGGCGTACAGTTGACCTAACGATTGGTTAGGTTAAGTCGTGATATTTCGTTAGTTAGCCTTATAAGGCTAACTAAAAGCTAGGTAGACCGCACACTTAACCAGCACCGAAGGAAGTGCTCAAAATGACCGCCTTGCGCTTGAATACACGCCTGAACACGCCTCGTCATAGACTGCCTGACGCGTTCAAACATTCCAGGTATTGCTCGGATTTTCTGGCATCCTTGTTCTACACATTGGCGAAGCATTTCAACGTTGTCAATGGGTGTCACATAAACGATGGATTACAGATGACCCCACAGGTAAAAGTCGAGTGGATTCAGGTCTGGGGAGCGAGCAGGGCACGCAATAGGTCCTCCACGGCCTATCCATTTATCAGGGAAATGGTCATCCAAATAGTCTCTGGCTACTTGACTAAAATGAGGCGGAGCGCAGTCATGCATAAACCACATACGACGTCGGACACCAAGAGGAACTTCATCTGTAAATCGCTTAAATCATTCCTTAAAAAATTGGAATAGGATTCTCCTGTTAATCTTCCAGGCAAAACAAAAGGACCGAGTTTTGGTGCCGAGTTTTGGTGCCTTGACTGGGTGATAGCATGCGGATTCTCTTCTGCCAAGTGATGAGTGTTGTGAAAATTGATCACGCCATTTCTTGTGAAGGCAGCCTCATCAGAAAACAACACGGAGGATAGAAAAAGAGGATCGCGAACACACTGTTGAAGGAACCAAGTACAAAAAGCCTCTCGTGATGGGAAATCAGCTTCAGTAAGGCCTTGTACTCTCTGAATGTGATATGGGTAAAGCTGTTGTTCCCGTAAAATTTTCCACACAGTTGTGCATCTTACACCCTCTGCTGCTGCTATCATTCGGGTGCTGACACCAGGATGTTCCTCCACGCGATTCAGGACCCCCTCCAACTCAACAGTTATGGCACTGATTGGTCTACCACCATCTGAATCTCGCTTGTTGAATGATCCTGTATCAACAAGACGCTCGTCTATTTTCTGAAAGGGCTTCTTATCTGGCAGACGGCGATTCGGAAACCTTTCCGCATACAGACGTCTTGCTGCGGCCGCATTACACTCAGCAAGTCCATACATGAGATGCATGTCTGCCATTTCTCTGTTTGAATAAGCCTCCATTCTCACTTCAAACGCACACTCTCACTGAATAACAAAAACTTTTAAGTTTTTTTTCACTGAACTGCACTTATTCACGGTAAGAAGTTACGAATACGAACAGTGAAACATCGCGATGCACCTCTGACTGACTGATGGCTCTACACTCAACGATATTGAAACATGTCATAGCGTGTACGGAACATTATATCGGCAAGGCCATACATGAAATAAGTCTCGTACACACTCACAAACATTGTCGGCAAGCACTGTTTGTAAACAGTTTGTGGAAAGAATTGCTGGAACACAAAACGGGCTGTAACTCGGAAACAAAGCGATTTCGGGCATATGTTTATATAAACTTTTTTAATTGTTTTCAGGTCCTGAATCCATCCTGAAAGTGCGTCCCACATGTTACTAAACACCCTGTATATAATATATATATATATATATATTATATATATATTATATGTGTGTGTGTGTGTGTGTGTGTGTGTGTGTGTGTGTGTGTGTAAAATCTGAAAATGTTATTTACTAAGAGACGGGGAACCACTGAAGTTTGAAATGCTGTTGTACAATGTTTGCTAGGGTTATTTAACCTCCTTCGTAACGGCAAAGATCGCGTAACGGAAAACAAGCGGAACCACCTGTATGCGAAAAAGAAAGAGAAAAAATAAAAATAAAAATAATCCTAGCCAACATACAGGGCCTTAAATCAAACCAGTCCACGAACAAAGTTGCATACCTGAAAGGACTCATGCAAGAAGCCGGAGCAGACTTTGCATGCCTCACGGAAACTCATCTAAAGGACTGCCAGGCGAACTGTGAAAATTGTGAGTCCTGTATTGACAAAAAACAAATACAAATTGACAACTATAACATCCTCCGAGCCGACAGAACAGTGAGACGTAAAGGAGGATGTGCTATTTACACACGCGAAAGGCACATAGCAGAAATGGCTATAAGTACCTCAAACAACTACGTAGAATGTGTATCAGCAAAAATTGAAAAATTAAATATGGTACTAATTGTAATGTACAGACCCCCAAACACACCAACCTCAAAATTTTCAGATTCCATTACTGAGGTAAGAAACTTAGTAGAAGATCTACACTCTCCAACCCCAAATATTTTTCTCTGTGGTGATTTTAATTTCCCATTCATGAAATATAAAAGGATAGGAAAAAATATATGTATACACCAGGACAAGGGGGGCACACGAGAAGACCAGGAGCAGGTAAAAATGCTACTAGCTTTAGCTGATGAATTTATGTTAACGCAAGAAATAACAGAAAACACAAGAAAAAACAACTGCCTAGATTTGGTATTCACAAACAACAGTAATCTAATTGATAATGTAGAAATATCCCCAACTATGATATCAGACCACAATATCATTGAAATAACAACTAATATAAAGGCAACAGGAAAGGAAAGAACACGCACAACAGAAAGAAGCAAATTCGAAATTTTAATTTTCACTCCAAAGCTATAAACTGGGAAGATGTGACATCCAGCATGGAAGTATAGATTGGAAAACCATTTTCGAAGCCAAGACAACGGAAGAGATGCTAATGACGTTAGAGGAGAAGACGCTAGAAATTGTGGAAAAACATGTCCCAAAGATACAATAAAGAGGAAAGAGAAGCAGGTTCGAAAGACAAAAGAGGGCATTGTTCCGAAAGAGAAAAAGAGTGACTGCAAAGTTAAGTAATTGTAAAGATAACAACATCAGAAAAATATTAAATGATAAACTACAAAGTATCGATGTCGTCATACAGGAACAAATCGAGAAGCATACAGAAAAAGAAGAAGATGACGCTATAGAAGCGATAAAGGCTAACTCAAAGTACTTCTATAATTTCGCAAAAAGAAAGTCGAAAAACCAAGCGACTATCGGACCTTTAAAAAATGAGAACAGTGATTTATCTGATGATCTAACAGAAGTATCTGAAATATTAAAAGCTCAGTATGAATCATCTTTTAGTATCCCCAAAACTGACAAATTGATATGCGATAGAAACGCGTTCTTTGAAGAAGAACCACAAGGGGAAAGTATAACGGATTTCGACTTTACGACGGATGATATTACATAAGCCATAGGGAAACTAAAAACACACTCAGCGGCAGGACCGGATAAATGGAATGCCACACTGATCAAAAACTGTAAGAATGCAATCACTGAGCCAATGATAACCAACACGGGTTTCGATCAGGCAGATCATGCCTATCACAACTAATGGAACACTACAACAACATTATTGATTCACTTGAAAGTAATGAAAACTATGATGTACTATACACAGACTGTGCTAAAGCGTTCGACAAGTGTGACCACGGAATCATAATACATAAACTGAAATATATGGGAATAACAGGAAAAGTAGGGAAATGGATATATAATTTCTTTGGTGAGCGGAGGCAAGTCGTTACAGTACAAGGAGTATCTTCATCAGAATCAGAGGTCCTCAGCTCGGGACCACAAGGAACAGTATTAGCTCCACTACTCTTCATAATCATGCTAACTGACATAGATGAGGACGTTACCAGAGACAGCACAGTAACATCCTTTGCGGATGACACAAAGATCAGAAGAAAAATAAGAAACCCAGAAGACATAGGATCTCTACAAACCGACATAAACAAAATCTACAAGTGGACTGAAGACAACAATATGAAGTTTAACACCGAGAAATTTCAGCTATTACGGTACGGAAAAAGAGAAGACCTAAAGTCCAAGGAATATTATACCCCAAATGGACAGGAAATTCAGAGAAATTCCGAGCAAAAGATTTAGGGTTGTAATGACAGATGATGCGAAATTTGAAACACAAAATAAGATAGCTGTAAACAGAGCAAAGAGAATAACGGGTCAGATATTGAGAACCTTTAAACGAAGGGATAGGAATGTAATGATTCCTCTACTGAAAACCCTGATAATACCCAAATTGGAATACTGCTCGGTCCTAACATCCCCATATAAAAAAGAAGAAATTAGACAGCTGGAGGGGATCCAAAGAAGCTTCACAGCCAAGATCAATGGGTGCAAAGAACTAAATTACTGGGAAAGGTTACGCGAACTAGACCTATATTCACTGGAAAGGAGGAAGAGAGAGATACACCATTATTTACACTTGAAAAATAATAGAGAAACTAGTCCCTAATCTTACTCTGAATCCCATAACTCCCCAAACAACGGTGGAAAGTAGAAGCGGTAGACTGTCGTATTCCCAAATTGAAGGCGAGACAGGGAACATCCTTAACCCTGAAAGAGAATAGTTTTGTAGTGAGAGGACCAAAACTGTTTAATCAGTTGCCCAAAGACCTAAGAAACACGAAGGGAGTTGCAGTGGAAATCTTCAAAAGAAGACTAGACGCCTGGCTCAGAACAATCCCCGATGAGCCGGGCGTACCTGGCTATGTGAGGTGGAGAGCGCAAGAGTCCAACTCACTACTTCACCAGGCCAACTCGAGAGGAGGGGCGACAAGCTTGACCTTCGCGAAATGAGAAGTCATCGCGCGGAACCTTTGTAAGGTTGTAAGGTAAGGTATATATATATATACATATAATATATATATATAATATATATATATATATATATATATATTTTTTTTAAGTTCGGGAAGAACCGATTCGCCTCTATTTAAAAGGGCATATCTCAGCGGAAAAACAAAGAAAAAGTGAGAGGAAAGACAGAGGAAAAAGAAAGGGTGGAGGGGACAGTCGAAGTGGAAAAAGACCAAGGATGACAAGGACTGCAGGGTCGAGCCCCATCATCCTTGGGTGCTAGGGCCGGGAGGGCGCACGTGAAACCTCCAGGAACAAGCACGTACAAACGAGCACAAAGAGCACTCAAGAGCACGAGCTTAGAACCCCCTTGCGGGGGTATATATATATATATATATATATATATATATATGTGTGTGTGTGTGTGTGTGTGTGTGTGTGTGTGTGTGTAAAATCTGAAAATGTTATTTACTAAGAGACTGGGAACCACTGAAGTTTGAAATGCTGTTGTACAATGTTTGCTAGGGTTATTTAACCTCCTTCGTAACGGCAAAGATCGCGTAACGGAGGGCACGAACTTCACCTGAACGACGGTCACTCATCCAACTACGGAACGGACCCATTTTCGCTTAACTTCGCTGATCTCACGGGAACTGGCCACGGCGTAGTCTCCACCTTTTTTTAAAAAGTCCGGTTATTGCATTAAGAAACATTTATATAATACTTTGTAAAGGCGACATAATAATGTGGAGCACGGTCAAACACTGCTAAAACTTCACCCGGTTTGAGCGGACTCTTTCTAGATTTCGGGATGACTCACTGAGTTAAGACAAATGGCTTTTGATAGTTCGCGAGGTTGGATACAGCCCAGATGATTCTCATTATCTTAAACAAAATGGCCTTTGCTTATTTCTCCCCCCCCCTTACAAAGCGCATGTTTATAAGATTTAATTAACACAGGTATAATTATTAATTTCGTGAAATTTGATTTCCTTTAATGTCCGTCAAAGTAAAAATAATCCATATTAGCTTTATTTAAATGAAAATCATAGAATTAATCACTACCGTTTATACACACTTTGGTACATGTACAAAAAATTACTTTTTACAGAAGGCAATTGCTTTGAAGTTGTGATTATATGATGGAACGTAATTCTTGCAATTATGTAGTAAAGTCTAGTTTGGACAGTATGAAAAAGTATCATGCATGCAATTTCAAACGTAAAAATGATTTAATTTGGTATGGGTCGTCTTTCGCTAAAAGGTGAGACTTTGTTTCAGGTATAAAGTGGAAGAGAATATCGAAAAAAAGAAGAACGTGTCTCTCAATGGCGACCATACGCATTTTCTCTTAATTGACGACGGCATTCGAAATCGATACAGCGGCGCCGACAAATTCAGGTAATTTGGTTCTTCTTGCTTTGACTTCTCACTTCTAGATCAATGACATAAACAATCTTGTGATATAAGGAGTGTTTTGACAATAAAAATGACGTTGGGAAGTTCCTCCTTGATACTTCTTGAAATTTCTTCGCTTGGCAACCTTTTATGGCAACCGATCCAGCAATCACTTCATCCAAATATACATTTGGCTTCTTACTAAAAAACATGAGATTCGTTTTATTGATATTTAAAAATTAAAGATTCACAACTTTAACGAATTCATTCTTTAATTTGTCTTTTACTGTACTCACATCTTCGCAAGGAAAAGGCACTGTTGTGTCATTTGTTATTGTTGTTGTGTGAGGAGGGTGTTTAACCTCCTTCGTAGCATCTGAAGTCATACGACGGAGGGGACCTACAGCCCTACATAAGATCCAAACCACGGGTCGCTACATCATCTGGACATAAAGGACGGTCGCCATCCAACTACTGCCCAGATCCAGTGTCGTTTAATTTTGCTGATCGACGGAAAACTGTGTCACGAGGCTGGTCACGACGTAGCCCTGTTGCGTCCCTTGCAAACATTATGAAGTTAAGTATATTTCAAGAACGCGGAAAGTCACATATACACAATAAAAATAAAATTGGATCCAAGACCGAACCTTGAAGTACACCATATTTTACAACCAATTTAGTGGAACACACATTATTTAGTACTACAAATTGATATTTGTTGAACAATTAACTTCTAAACCAGTCACTTACAGTACCTCTGGAGCAGGAGCGTAGCCAGCCCTCTGGGCCCGGGTGGGCAAACTTCAGTAATTTTTTCCTTCCCTTCCCTTTCTTTCCTACACTGTCTCTCTTTTTCTTTCTTCTCTTTTCCTTTTTATTATTTCCTCCCCCCCCCCCATATTTTTTCCCCATTTACTCCGAATTTTTCTCCAGTTGCTGCCCAAGCAATGATGAGTTTCCCTTAACCATGTGCAAGGGGGAGTTAGTGTCTTCATAATATTACTCTATGTTCTCATCCTTTCCTCTTCCTTACTATTCTTTCCTTTCCTTTCCCTTTCTTCTTTTCTTCCCTGCTTTTTCTCATCCCTATTCCTTCTCCATTTCCCCTTTTAACTTATTTAACCTCCCTTTTCCTTTCTTTTAACCCGATTTCTGATTTTCCCTCTTTTTCTTTTCTTCTTTTCTTTGTCTTCCCCATTTGCCCAACTTTACCCCCAGGTTGCTAGACCCTGGCAATATTTAGTTTTGCCCACCGTGACAAGGGTGAGTTGGTCCTTACATAATTTATTCTCTTCTCATATAGTTTTCTCTTTCTTCCCATTTCCTCATTGGCTTTCCCTTTTTTCTTCCCCTCCTCCTTTTCCTTCCTCCTTATTTTCCTCCTTTCCCTTTCTTTCATTCCCCTTTCTCTCTTTCTTCCATCCTTTTTTCTTTCTCTTCTTTTCTCTTTTTTCGTCGTTTTTCATCCTCTTCCCCAGTTTTCACCATTTTCCCCCAAAATTTTCCCCTGGTGGGCAAGTCGCCCACTCGGGAAAGCCCTGGTTACGCCACTGCTCTGAAGTAATAGTAGTCTAGTTCGTTGAGTAGAATATTATTATTAGAGTGTCACATCAAAAATCTTACTCAAATGCACAAAAATGGAAATCATCATTTCTTTATTCTCTTTACCGACATTGACACTTTCCACAAGATCTAAGATGCTTTCCATACGATCTAAGATGGCTAATTTCAGTCGATTTAGTCTTACAGAAGTCCTATTGATGTGTAGATGATAAATGTAGAAGATAAATGATTTCTCTCACTTTTTACAACTTTCTCAAAAATTTAACTGTACTATCTTTAACTGTACATTATCTTTAATTTGTTACTAGTGTAGGATCGTCTCAATTGAAATGTTTTCTTGAATTTGGTGATTATCTTCGGTTTTGTTTCTCCGAAAAGTGTATGAAATTTTATACAATCGTGTCTGACTGGATATACAGTACGTAGATTTTGGTCAGGCACTCTGATTTACCCTAATGCTATATTATTATCGCTATTTGTCAAGTGTGTAGACAAGTCATGCTTGACTAACTTAACATAGGCTGAGTTAAAATAGTCTAAAAATGCTAGGTTAACTGTATACGTCCTATTACCCGTTGTAATTATATAATGAATAAAAGGTATGGAAGCTTGCAAAGAGAAGGAGGCTGGGAAGGGGCCTTGAAATTCCAGTTTCAGTTTTTGTGTAGAGATGTTGGTGCAGTAACAGAATGATAATGTCTGAGGTTGTTTCATCCTCTTTCGTAACATCCTGAAGGGTCATATGACGGAGGAGACCTACAGCTTTACGTAGAATTCGAACCACAGTCCTAGCAAAGAAAAAGACTCAGAGAAGCATTTAATAGCTAAAATCTGAAGTTCGAACCGAAAGTCGAATAAAGTCCCTTCAAATTACCAGCCCGCGGCGCTTTACCACTAGGCTATCTGGTGGGTACAGTAATAGAACGCTATAGTCTTTCTCTAGTTTCACTCTGGTTACAAATTTTTTTTTGACGGTTCAGTTGTTTTGACGCCTTTCTATTCTTGCATATATTTTTTATTACTTATTTTTCTTACATATAAGTCTTGTTTTCTTTTTCTTTCTGAACCATACTTCTCTTTTTTGCTCTTCTTCCTGAACTTCTTTCATATCTGGGCCAACCTAGAGAGAATCTTTAGGACTCTATTAGTCTAATAACTCTTCGAAATATCAGCTTTATTAATTCAGAAACACTCCAGTCCAGTGAGTATTTCCAACAATTAGGAAACAGTTTTTTATGTAAACAAATATTAGAAATAACGTTAAGTGGCAGCTAGTAATTTAGATAGACTGCAGGAGGGGTGGGTTGTACCTTATGTAAAATCTTCATTTAGTGCTGTTATTATTATTATTGTTATTATTATTATTATTATTATTATCTTACAATTTCGCTCCAGAACCAAGTTACAGAAAGTGATTCAAGAGCCGGAACCAGTTGGCCTTGGAATTCCCGTTGTACTTTTGCTTTTGGATGGAGGAATCAGCTCGATTGTAGAGTGTTCGATGGCTCTCAAAAGTAACATTCCCATTGTCGTCGTTGCAAATACGGGAAGAGCAGCAGACCTCTTCGCCTACGCACTTTCCATGACAGTTCAAACACCGAGGTTTGAATCTCATACTTCTTACTTCTTCATGCTACCGAATGATAATATAATTAGATATAGAGGATTTCCTAATTTAGGGCATACCAAATTTTTCATTACATGTGGATCATCATATGAATGTATACCCTACTTATAACATTACAATTAAAATAAAAAAATATATAATAATGTACAATATGACATGATATAAGAAATATACATTATATATACGAGTATATTCCCTTATCAGGCTCTCCCAACCCGCTTATCAACCCCCTACAGCGCCTCTTTTCCACCTCTTTTCCAGTCTACCATATATTTATATTATTGTGTCATCGTGTTGTCGGTCACCCCCATAGTTCATACTATGACGTCACGCACATATTTATTTTCTAGTTTAGGCTTAGTTGTTGTTTGTTTGTTCGTTCGTTCGTATTTATTAACGTTGAAATTTTCTTCTATTAAAATGTTGACCGGTAAACTTCATACTATGACGTCACACCACTTTCATTTTTATTTATATTTTTCTTATCACATTTCCTTTATCTTTGTCCCCCATTTCTCTTTATTATCCCCCGCCTCCCAACCACCATACACACACACACACACAAACACACACACACATGTATATATATATATATATATATACCGGGTGGCCCAAAAAAAATGGCACCAATTTTGAGAAGTGATATCTCAATAACCACTGCAGCTAGGGTCTTAAAAAAACAACCAAATGAAAGATAATTCTTTTCTCTTTAAATACTTTATCTAGGGCTTGATGGTTATAAGCCCATATAATGCCCAAAATTGGCTTCCAAACAAAATATACAAAAAAAAAAGTTGCGCATTTATATTTATTCCTTGATCCTAATTTTAAATGAAATTTTTCTATTCCAGACCCTCAAGATGGGATTGAGAGAATCTGATAAGAACATTATACAAGCACTACGTGAAGAAAAAGGATATTCATTAAACAGAATCCTTTACGAATTTCCAAATAGAAATTGGAAAAAAAGAACTGTGGCACATTTTTTACAAAAACTTAAAGAAACCGGCAGCAGTCAACGGCGTCCGGGAAGTGGTCGACCAAAAAGTATTAGAACGCCAGAAAACATTGAAAAAGTAAATGAAATGGTTTTAAGTCAAGAGGAACAACCGGGAACAAGTAAAAGTGAACGTGAAGTTGCGAAAGAAACCGGGATTTCACGTTCATCAGTACAGCGAATAATTCGAAAAGATCTTGGGTTGAAAACATTTAAGAGGGTGAAGGTTACTGCTTTATCGGAGCCTGTGAAAGAAAGACGTTTCCATCGATGTAAAAATCTATTGCGAAGATTTCGGTCAAGTGAGTCTGTGAAAAAAATTTGGTTTTCTGATGAGAAACGATTTACGGTCGAAACACCACGAAATACCCAAAATGATCGGGTTCGTGCAGCAGTGGCGACAAAAACTCATGTTGACCCAAAACGACTTTTGCGTGAAAAAAAACACTTTCAGATTCGATAATGGTTTCCCTTGCAGCGTCATCTGAGAACAAAACATCCATCATTTTTATTCAGCGAGGCGTTAAAATTAACTCAATTTACTACTGTAATGACATTTTGTCTCCAATGTTGTCAGAGATCAAGGAGACGAGCACTGATTTTGTGTTCATGCAAGATGGAGCCCCATCTCATACAGCCAAGGAAACAATAACATTTCTCAATAATAATTGTCCTGGTTTTATCGAACCAAATAATTGGCCACCATGCAACCCAGATCTAAACCCCATTGACTACTTCGTGTGGTCTGCCTTAGAGAGAGAAGTCTACCATGGTCAGAAAATCCGTGATGTGAACCATCTTCGTGAACGAATTCAGGCTGCATGGGAAAATCTCTCACAAGTGACGATCTCGAAGGCAATTTCAAAATGGAGGGCGAGATTACAGGCTGTGGTTGACCATAATGGAGGGTAGATTGAGCCATTTATTGAAAATTAGGTTTAACTTAAAAGGAATAAATATAAATGCGCAACTTTTTTTTGTATATATTTTTTGGAAGCCAATTTTGGGCATTATATGGGCTTATAACCATCAAGCCATAGAATAAGTATTTAAAGAGAAAAGAATTATCTTTCATTTGGTTGTTTGTTTAAGTCCCTAGCTGCAATGGTTATTGAGATATCACTTCTCAAAATTGGTGCCATTTTTTTTGGGCCACCCTGTATATACAAAAAAAAAAAAAAAAAAATTATTTTATATTTTTAATTTTATATTTATTCTTATCACCCCTCCATTACCCCACTTCCCCATCCCTCATCACCCTCATCCCTTCAACCTTTTGCCATCCCCTTATCTCTTTTCGACACCTGCGTAAATAAATGGTGGGCGCTAAAGTTCATAGCATGAGGTATACACACACACACACACACACATATATATATATATATATATATATATATATATATATATATATATAGGCGCCTCGGTGGTGTAGTGGTTGGCGTCGCTGACTACGAAACCATCGGCCCCGGGTTCGAGACCCGACGGTAGCCGGCGCGCAGCAAAACCCAGCTGTTCATCCTTAACACAATAAAGAAAGTGGTTGGTAGATAAATGGGTACCCTAGGTGGCCTAGTGGTTAAGACGCTGGGCTGCTGATGGGGCGTGGTTCGGATTCCACGTTAAACTGTAGGTCTAAGGTGGAGTGAAGAGCTTGACCTTCGTCAGAATGAACAATTCGGGCGGAAGCTAACCAAAGGTTATATATAACCTTACCTTACAACCTTACAAAGGTTCCGCGTGATGATTTCTCATTTCGCGAAGGTCAAGCTTGTCGCCCCTCCTCTCGAGTTGGCCTGGTGAAGTAGTGAGTTGGATTCTTGCGCTCTCCACCTCACCTCACCTCATACATATATATATATATATATATAAAATTTATTTTTATATTTATTTTTTCCTTATGACCATCCTCCTCATCAAACTGTTTGTTTACACGTATCAACCATTGTTTACACATCTGTGATTAAATTTTTGTTCATATCTCCTTTTCCCTCTTTTACTCTTTTTCTCCTTTTACCTCCCCCTTTTCCTTTCCCCCTCCCCCATTTCCCTCGTTACCGTGGCAACCACTCTACATATTTGTAAACATACTATTTTTTATATATATATACTGTATATATATATTGTGAGTTAACGTAATAAACATGTTTACGCTAACTAAATAAAGGTAAAAAGTACTGTATGAGAGAAGAGTTATTGATATTTACAGTACAAATTTCGATACTTCACGTATCATCTTTCAGCTGTACAGTGAAAGAGTTAAAGAGAAGTGAAGTCTTTAAATACTAGCAAGGATAAGCAACAAGAAAGAAATCATAGGCCTGTTCGTCTAACTTCTATTATTGGAAAGCTTTTAGAATCAGTTCCTCGAGACGATGTACTCGAACATCTTGGGGGCCATAAATTTATGAAACAAAATCATCAGATCAGGGGTTTTGCGGAAATAAATCTTGTTTAGCAAATTTATTAGAATTTTTTTCATGACGTCATCGGTGTTACAATCATAAGAGTGTAATAGGGCGGTAGATATATTTAGATTTTTAAGGGGCGTTTGACAAAGTTCCACATAAACGATTGTTAGAAAAACTTAAAACTCACAGAATTAGGGGTCAAGTTCTTAAGTTCTTAAGTAGATTGATATTGGTAGAAAACAACAAAGGGGAAGAAGAGGCTGAATAAGTTAATATAAGTAGCGGTGTTCCGCAAGGGTCAGTTTTGGGACCAGTATTTTTCATAATATATGTTAACGATCTTGACGTCAATTTGTTTAGTACAATCTCAAAATTTGTGAACGATACTAAAACTGAAGATGAAACAATTAGTTTTATAACAACAGTAAATTTAACTACACTATGGGAAATAGTGTGTTGAACGAAGCCTAGGAGAAAAAAGATAAGGTAACATACCTACTAAAGATTCAAACTTCTCAAAACAATGTAGAGTTGCGAGCAGTAAAGCTAATAAAGTATCGAGTTTATTTCTTGTAATTCTGAATATTAAGATTTTTTTTTTACCATTATATACTGTAAGTCGCTCGTCAGACTCAATAAGAATATATTGTACAGTTTGGTCGCGTAGCTGAGTAAAGATTCAGCGCTGCGGAACAAAACTTATTCCACTGTTACGTATAATAAACCATATGAAAACAGACTCAAAGAGGTGAATTTGCATAAACTCGTAAGTAGGCGTTTAAAACGCGAATTAATTCAAGTGTTTACAATTTTAAACCGTTTTGACAATGTAAATTATAAACAATTTTTTTTTACTCCAACGATAGAAACCTTACGAGAAACAACGACTTTAACATAAGTAGCAAAATTTTGAGACAAACGTTGCGAGAGGCCTTTTTACTAAAACTAAGATGGTTGAGAGGTGGAATACCCTTCTCGCAGAGGTAGTGGCGAACACTACGGTAAATATGTTCAAGAATACTGTAGGTTAGACAAACATTTTAGTAGCATAAATCTGCATTAAAGGGAGGATATTTAGTATAGAGAGTAGTCCGATTTTCCTTTTGTAGTAAATGTAGTAGGAGGTGCTAATCAAGTCTGTTTGCAGAGAAGTGGGAGTTGTCAGATGATATCCCATCGGTAGAGACAGGACGTTTGATGGGAATTCTCGGGAATCAAAGCTCCGAATAGCTAGCTGAATTTATAGAAAGGATATTCTCTAATTATATAGTGTCTATGTATAGAGATAGAAACAATGATATTCCTTTGAATGTAAATGTAGTAGGAGGCACTGGTCTGGTCTGGTTACAGTGCACTTGGATATCGAATAATTTATTTAATTGTTGGGAATTCTCAGAAGTCAGAACCTTCGAACAGCTATGTCAAATTATTTTGAGAAGCCACTCCTCTCCTTTCTTTCTTTTGTTCCCTTCTAGTCCTTATTTATTTTTCCCCAGCGATATAAAAGGAGCAGCTGCTTGCAGGGAAGGCTAGTTAGGATAGAGTAGAAGTAGTAATGTTCCCTTTGCTATTAAATTTAGTTGGAAGCACTTGCCTTCTCTGGATTTGGAACGGTGGAAGCTCTTAGATGATACCCCGTTGATAGAGACGGGAAGATTAATGGGAGCTCTTGGGAGCCTAAACCTCTGTATAGACGTTTTTAACTTCAGGGATGCTACGTGGATATAGACTAGAATTTTGGAAAATTTTCAGGAAAATTGTAGTATATTTATCACAGCCAGCTAAAGAGTAATTTCAAAGTTTTATACAGAAATAGTAATGTTCCCTTTTGTCAACAAATGTAGTAGGAGGCCCTGGCCTGGTCTGGTTTTAGAACACCGGGAGTTCTAAGATGATACTCCATTGGTAGAGATAGGAATCTTGACGGGAACTTTCGGGAGTCAAAACCTCCAAATGGACATATTCAGCAGAATTTTATAGTTTTAAAAATATCCTAAATATTGTAAAAATATTATAAAAACAAAGACAAATCACGTACTGTACTTTTGTAATTTCCGACATTGTGTATTATATAGTCTTCTGGAGAGTAATTATGGAATATGAGTTAGAAATTAGTCTTAACTAAGACTTGTACACGAATAATCATACATGAAATTAGTCCACAATATCAGTACAAATGAAGGTCTTTTCCTAATTTCTACGAAATTAGGAGAAGTTATTGCTTTAAGTATAAAATGGTGAAAAAACGTTTTTAATATACAATATTTATTAGTTATTAAGCAATGAAAGATTATAAATTTATAGGTATATGTATATACAGGGTGTCCCGTAAGTCTGGACCCATAGGGAAAAATAATAAAATTACAAAATAGTCCAAAAATTTATTACATAATCTGTTCAAAGTGTCCGCCGTTGTGTCGCACACATAGTTGAAGACGCAATCTCCACTGCGACAGCACTTTCTGAATCACAGTCGCAGAAATTTCTTGACACGCCTCCACAATGCGTGCTTTAAGGTGGAAAATGTTCTGAAGTTTGACCTTTTCACTTTGGCTTTCAAGTGGCCCCACAAATAAAAATCATAATAAAAAATAATAATAAAATAATAATAATAAAATAATAATAATAACATAATAAAAAAATATATTATAAATCCCTATGGGTCCAGACTTACGGGACACCCTGTAGGTATATGCAGAATAAAAACTCCAGTCTGTTATCTTTCTGAAGACGAAATCCTAACAGTAAAATATACACCCATTATGAAATGAAATAATAGGCAAATAAAAATAGGGATTTTTTGGGATTTGTTGGTGTCCCCATATACGGGGACACCCCGTATATGAGTCACTGTCAGACCCACTTATTTTATTAATATTTCTACATTTTAATTTCAATTTAGCGGGAAATACGTTTTACGAAAAGGCCATAAAAAGCAATTGTACAATCGTGTGGCAGCAACCATGACAGAACTAGAAAAAAGCCAGTTTGCCGTACGTTGATATACAGGGTGATTCAAAAGTCAGGTTACATAGGGAAATACTGTATTATGTAATGATACAGAGAAGAGTCACATCACATGTTTGATACGTCCGCTGCGACGTCTCTGTAGCTCAACGAGCCAGCTAGGAATATCACATCAACGCGCTCCTCCTTCGATAACATCTCATAACTCATTTACCTGCAAAGAAACAGAAAAGCCCTATGTAGCCTGACTTTTGAATCACCCTATAGACTAAGATCTGTTCTTTAATACAAACACTTTTTGTGTTCGTGAAAGTATCCCTAACATTATAATACAGTATAGTTAAAAACTTAAAAGTTATTTTTAAGTACAAATCAATATTAAATCTATTCCACTGTAAAAAAAACATTGCGTCATTTCAATATTTTCTGTAAGAAAGACAATTCTGAAGTGAGAATGAAAAGAATTTTTTTGCGTTACAGTTTTGCACAGAGACAATTATCGAATGTTGTTCCAACGCTCAGCTGATAACTATATATGATATTAATTGCTGTGAAGGAATGGATAAGTATATCCTCTTCGCTATACTTAAAGGTAATAACGAAAGAGTTACTGTTTAATTATTATTTAGGCAGTAATATAAAATTTAGTCGTGTATGTATAGTAACAATAATCAGTTAGGAGGGCCAGAAACTAGTATAGTACTCAGGCCAGATTAATAAGACCCATTGCACGAACTTATCGATCGTTAATGCCATTAGTTATCAGATAATTGGGTTATGTTAACCACGTTTTTTTTCTGTGCCGTATCGCATGTATGTATGCAAAATTAACTAGCACAGACCCCTATGGATTGGGTGGAGCTTTTAAATTGAATATATTAGTCCCATTATAAATGTTTTTATAAGAAGAAACGTCTGATTCGATTTAAAGTTCGACTTTTTCTAATGAAACTTTCTTTCAGGAGGCAGTCAAGAATCCGAATCATCTAAAAAATACCAACTGAATCTCGCACTTTTATGGAATCGGCCAGACATAGCTGAAACTCACATATTTCCATGTCAGTCAAATACGAGTTCATCATTATTCACTGAAAACCATAAAAAGCACACTCTTTAGCTGTATTTTAAAGCTTCCTCTTGAAACACTGTTTATTATAGGTATTCGGATAACCATGTTTAAGATACAAGGAAAATATCAATAAAAGAAACATTGACTCTAGGAATACTCAAAAACATACGATGAATACACAATATTATCTAATTAAATATCTAATTCCTCGTTCCATTATTAGTCATTCACAGAATATAAACGTTCAAGAACTAGGAACAAATGTTTTGTATCATTTGTTTAATTCTCACGGTTTGTTATCCCTTGACTATAATTACGCAAAGAGATGTTGATACCAATCATTCCATTGTTCGGAAATCTTTCTCTGCGCTATTTAAGTTATTAATTCACTAAAATCTATCTACATTTCAATCATTCTTGTTTTGTTGAAGATAATCGGACTTGATGATTTATCTTACCCACATACACATACAGAGGCTTGACAAACGTAAATAAACACCGCGATAATTGCCCTCAGGAATAAATTACAAAATTCAGGAATAGAATGCTAGAACGTGTGCCAGCTTCACCGAATGCAAAGGAGAAAACAACACGATTCTAAATATATTAATTCAATAACTTTGTTATTATTTAATCGCTTTTATTATCAAATCAGAAACTATGGAAAAACCGAAGGTGTCTGTTTTTGTCAACCCTCTGTATATATATATATATATGTATATATATATGTGTGTGTGTGTGTGTGTGTGTGTGTGTGTGTGTGTGTGTGTGTAACGTGAATTTTCTGTACGGTTTTAATAAAGAGGGATTCTGATTGTACACAACTTTCAGCTTGCCCCGTCTGGCCATCGGAATCTCTGGAGGACTTAATGACTTCCGCTCTTATTGATGAAAAAGTAGAATTCGTTAAACTTTTAGTTATTAACGGTCTCATCGTTACAGAATATTTGACGGTCCATCGTCTGCGAACACTCTACAGTGAATCCGTAAGGCAATATTTCATTTAGGAAAATAGTGAGATCCATTTTTAAATATAAACACAGTTTTTTTTAGATTTTGGACCAACATAAAATATTTTAGTTTTTCAGACTCCCGAAATTTGGATCATAAATGTGTTGAAGGTTAGGTTAGATTTTTATTTTCTTGTTTTTGTTTTTTTAAATGAGTTGGTCACAACTCAATTCTATATACAAAAATGAATCTCAAAATTTGGGTCTAGAACTATGAAGTATTTTACATTACTTCCTAATATGTAAATTTTCTGTGGGAACAGTAACTTTTTTCTTCTAGGTACTTGAGTTACGGTACATACGCATGGTTCCATCAAAAACTACTGTAATTTTTTTTCAGTATTCATTTGACACTCACTTGGGGAAGCTACTTGCACAGTGCTCCAAATCATCCGCTGTGTACCTGTGTGATGTGCATTTGCTTTTGGAAGCACTTGCAAGAAAGCATAATGACTCCGTTTACCTCATTGACACCTCCAAACAATACCATGAAGACCCCACCATCAATTACAAGACATTTAAAGTAAGATAATTTTATTGAGACTCTATACATATTTACTATTTTTGAGGAGGTGAATTTCTTGAGTGTCGTGCGACACTATTAAGGTTTTATATATGAAACTAATAAGCAGTCTGAGCTACGTCGTGACCATCGTAACCACTTTCCATAGATCAGTGACGTTAAGTGTCATTGGGTCTGGAAAGTAGTTGATGGGAGACAGTCAGTCCTCCGCGTCCAGATGATGCTAGCGACCCGTGGTTCGGATCCACGTAAAGCTGTATGTCCCCTCCGTCATATGACTTACTTTAACCTTAAACGAGATTAAACAACCCCATAAAAAACACAGTCTCATTATTCTCAACCATATTCTGAAACAGTCCTAATGTCAAAGAATTTATTTTTTCATGCGGGTACTCAAACCGGAGGTGTTTGAATGCCCTAAATCCATGAGACAACGGATATTTTCATTTAAACAGAGCAATATCTCCAGATTATTACACGTCATCATTGCTTTTAGGGTGTCGAATTAAACAATATACTGACAGTGATTTTTAAAAAATCATTAGTGCAGCATAATCAGAATAAGGAAAATCATCAGTAATTTCTTGATCTTTGTGTATCATATTTAGGCCAATTTAAAAATTATCATTAATGCATATCGGATGAAATTTATAATGAAACTGAAGGACAATATTTTAACTGTTAATCAGTTATTATTATTATTATTATTATTATTATTATTATTATTAACAACAACAGTTTCAAATGTGAATTCTTGAGTACATGTTGAGACGTGATAAATGTATTTTTCTCCACTACGGGTAATATATATATATATATATAGAGAGAGAGAGAGAGAGAGAGAGAGAGAGAGAGAGAGAGAGAGAGAGAGAGAGAGAGAGAGAGAGAGAGAGAGAGAGAGAGTAGCATCATAATAAATGTACAGATGGTTGATAAAAATAATAGCCACTTTGGTTTTTCCATAATTTTAGATTTGATAATAAAAGTCCACAAATTATAGCAAATTTATTGAGTTAATATGGTTAGAATCGTGTTGTTTTCCTCTTTGCATTATGTTAAGGTGACACACGTTCTGGCATTCCATTGATGAGTTTTGCCATTTGTTCTTGAAGACCATCACTCTGGTGTCTATTTACTTTTGTCAACCGTCTGTAGAAGTTCGCCAAAAAAAAAAAAACTGACCATAACCTAGATTTAATCTGAATTCAAACGAAATTGACTGGAAAAGGAAAAGAAGAAAAACTAAAAGAAATTCAATTGAAAAGTTTTACTTGAGGATAAACAATCAGAAACCGTCTCTCGATAATACAAAATGAAATCTAGTTAATATTATTAAAATAGTTCGCACATTTCCGCTAGCTAAAGAAAACGGAATGTTGAACGTAGAACAACCAAATGAACAATAAATAAGAAGAAACGAAAATTGTAAAATAAATTGAATGAAAGAGAGACAAACCTGAAACAAACATTTATTCTCAAATTTCTTCATGAAGAATCTAAAGCGAAAGAAAGTGTTAATAATAAATCAAAATATTTTTAAACTTTCAAGGAGTACAGTGGACATTAGACCATTAAAAGGCAAATGACCACCTCCAGAAATGTCTGAACTGCTACTTTATAGATCACTTTAATTCGGCATTTAGGTCGCCCAAACCGGATACATTCAAAATAAAACATTTCAAATTTAGAACTTATAACTTCTTTTGAGGATGCATTCTAGGGGAAAGTTTAGCTTCTTTTGGGTGTCAAAGCTTCTTGTCAGATGATATAATAACTTCTTTTAATGATACATAACATCTTTAGACAGAGGAAATGGTCTTCAAAACTTCATTTTTGAGTGATTTGAGACGATAGAAGATAATATTTCTATGTGTAGAAGGTTGCGGGCAGTCTTTGTCTTCTGTGTATGAAATTTGAAAACCGCACTACAGTTTTTACTGCTGATGCACGGGAACAGAGGACTAATACAAGTGGAAATTTGTTCAGCCATTGATTTCTTTTTCAAAAAGGGACACAAATAATGCACTAACCTAATTGCTAGACATTTCAACCTCAAGGCCTGGCACGTAGAATCAAACCCTTCTGAAGGAACTTAAAGAAAGCACAGTGAAGCCATTATACTAGGGGTACTCAATATATTTTGCCCCACCCTTTTTTCTTAGCTAAATAATAGGCTATGGGGTTCAAATATCTTTTGGGCCGTAAGTTTGAACTTTCTGCGCTTCACATAACCGGAATTTTCCAGTTTGAACCTCCCACTCCTTGTATAAAACCGCTTTTAAACGCCCTTGTATAAAACCGCTTTTAAACGCCCTTGTATAAAGTCGATGGTTAACGCAGTTTCGAAAATGGCGTCTGACAGTGATGTGTGTCGTAAACAGAGAGCTGTTATCGAGTTCTTAACCGCAGAGAAGGAAACAGTTGGAAATATTCACAAACGTCTACAAAACGTTTACGGAGATGTGTGTTGATCGAAGCACAGTTGGACGCTGGTCTAAACGTGTGAGATCATCGGAGAGAGGGAGAGCCAGCCTCGATGATGAACCACGCAGCGGTCGCCCGGCATCGGCTGTGACATCTTACACTGTGCAACGTGCTAACAGCATCATTCGATCAAATCGGCGCGTCACATACAAGGAGCTATCACTGGAACTAGGAATTAGTGAAGGAAGTTTGAATACGATAATTCAGCAGCTGGGATACTCAAAAGTGTGTTCACGGTTTGTTCCTCGTGAACTGACTGAAGATCAAGAAAGACCAAAGAAAAGAAATTGCTTCTGAGTCGTTGGTTCGATACGAGACGAAGGGTCTGCAAGAAAGGTTATGCCACCATCTTCTGGGACATGAAAGGGGTGATTCTGGTGAACATTATGAAGAAAGGACAAACAATGAACTCAGAGGCATATATTGCTACCCTACAGAGACTCCAGAGACGTATAAAGCGAGTTCGACTGGAGAGAAAACTGGAAGATGTCTTTCTTTTGCACGATAGCGCAAGACCACACAACAGTTTGCAAACAAGAGAGGCCATCACAAAATGCGCTTGACTGTGTTATCCCAACCTCCATACAGCCCGGATCTGGCACCGTCAGACTTCCATTTGTTTTGGCCAATGAAGGATGGTATTCGTGGAAGAAAGTTTCAGAGTGACGATGAGGTTGTTGAGGAGGTTAAGAGGTGGCTCCAGCGGAACCCAGCGGACCTTTACCAGCAAGGAATAGAGGCCCTTGTTTCGAGGTGGAGGAAAGCCGTAGAAAAGGATGGAGACTATGTGGAAAAATAAAAACTTGTAAAAAAGGTATGTAACTACTTGTGTAGAAAATTTCTGCAACTTACAAAGAAACTTGGAAAGAAAAAAAAAAGGTGGGGCAAAATATATTGAGTGGCCCTCGTACATATTGTGGAAGGTATCAGTGAACACTGCCCTGATTCGTACTTTTTAATAAATGCAAATACTACTTCCATTAACAGAATGGAAACAGAGCCCTGCCAAAATATCAGTATCACTGACGTCATATCTACTCGTACGTGAGGTAGATTTAAAATGTATACTATTTGGAAGAAAATGAGTTTTATAATCCAAATTATATAGATTTAGACGCAGAAAAAGCTTAGTTTATCACAAGTTTTTGATCATCAAGAGAAACTGTAGACGTTTTGTGCAAAATAAATACATAGACACTGGATACAAAAATTACATACAGTAGATGTAATATAAACACAGCCTACTAAGTCTTTGATAATGGATAATTATGTGACTACATTACTCTTGCTCACAAATTTAGAAAAATAGGTATTACCGGGAAAATAGGTCTTTGAACATTTATTTTTTTTAGTCAAAGATCTCAAAATTAGTGTTAAATACCATTAGCTCCATAGCACAACAATGACACTAGAATTTTCATCGAGATTATAAACGGTCAGTCATCAAAACATTCCTGATGATTAATTTGGATTTAAAATCAGGGACTCTTGATGATTCATTTTTCATTATTGTTATTATTTAAATATATATATATATATATATATATATCAGAATCAGAGATCCTCAGCTCAGTACCACAAGGAACAGTATTAGCTCCACTGCTCTTCATAATCATGCTAACTGACATAGATGAGGACGTTACCAGAGACAGCACAGTAACATCCTTTGCCGATGACACAAAGATCAGTAGAAAAATAAGAAACCCAAAAGATATAGCATCTCTACAAACAGACATGAACAGAATCTACAAGTGGACAGAAGACAACAATATGAAGTATAACACTGAGAAATTTCAACTGTTACGGTACGGAAAAAGGGAGGACCTAAATTCCATGGGATACTATACCCCAAATGAACAGAAAATTCAGAGAAATTCTAAAGCAAAAGATTTGGGAGTTGTAATGACTGATGATGCGAAATTTGAAACACAAAATAAGATAGCAGTAAACAGAGCAAAGAGAATAAGTGGGTAGATACTGTGAACCTTTAAGCGAAGGGATAGGAATATAATGATTCCTTTATTGAAAACACTGATCATACCCAAGTTGGAATACTGCTCGGTCCTAACATGCTCATATAAAAACGAAGACATTAGACAGCTAGAAGGGATTCAGAGAAGCTTCACAGACAAGATCAATGGGTGCAAAGAACTAAATTACTAGGAAAGGTTACGCGAATTAAACCTATATTCACTGGAAAGAAGAGAGAGATACACCATTATTTACACTTGGAAAATAATGGAGAAACTAGCCCCTAATCTTACTCTGAACCCTATAACCCCACAAAACACAGTGGAAAGTAGAAAAGGAAGACTGTGTCGTGTTCTCAATTTAAAGGCTAGACAGAGAACATCCTTAACCCTGGAAAAAAATAATTTTGTTGTAAGAGGACCAAGACTGTTTAATCAGCTGCCCAAAGAACTAAAGAACACGAGTGCTGTTGCGGTGGACATCTTCAAAAGAAGATTAGACACCTGGCTCAGAACAATCCCCGATGAGCGGGGCTGTGTGAGGTGGAGAGTACAAGAAACCAACTCTCTACTTCACCAGGCCAACTCGAGAGAAGGGGCGACAAGCTTGACCTTCGTGAAATGAGGAATCATCACGCGGAACATTTGAAAAGTTAAAAGTTTTATTTATATATATATATATATATATACACAAATTGTGTACTGTACATATTAAAATATACATACTGAAATCAATGCGAAAGAGTATATAAACAAAACTCTCTCGATGCATCTTTACGTTCCATGGCGGAATGAGTAAGGTAGCGGCTCGCAAAATTCGAATTTGCAGTGGCAACGGTTTGAGTCCCACTGAGGTAAGGTAAATTTACCTCTTATATACTTCATTTTAAAACTTAAGTTGCTGTTAGTTTGTTGTTCTTGATTAACATAAAAATGATATGCGTGTAATTACACTAAGTTAATGAAAATAAATTGAACTGGCATTTAATTGATATTTAATCCAATAGATGGCGCCACCCACTTCGACTAAATTATGTTCAAGGAATCAATTCCACGAAAAGTATTTCATCAAGTATCGAAGTTTGATGAAAATACTGTCATCACCTGATAGAATTTCCCACATCTTGATGAAAATTTCAGTGTCAGTGAAGTGAAGGAATAATATTTTGTCCCCTTGCTTCTTATAATAATGATAGCGTATAACAGAAAAGGAAATCCAAGATAGTACAGTCAGCATGACTAAAAGCATTTTCCATATATTGAAGAAATTTTTCATCAGTTTGCTTATGTTATTCTTCACCAAGTTGAGGGAGTGACTTAATAATGTTTTTATATTGATTATGATGAAAAGTACTGTCTGTATATTGATGAAAATTTGTCACCAACTTACTCTATATATGTTTACATATTAATTATTTGTGTGTGTGTGTGTGTGTGTGTGTGTGTGTGTGTGTGTGTGTGTAAAAGCAAATGCAATTATAACAACAAAACTGGCAACCTTAATTTTAAAAGGATTTTGTGTAAGAAAAAATTTCTGAATTAAGGATCCTTACCGAGAGCTCCTGCTGTGGGCAATTTTGAGTAATCGGGGAAGGCTCGCTCTGTATCTGTGGGAGAGATGCAATTCGCCTTTGGTTGCAGCCATAGTGTCAACCTGCGTTTACAGATCTCTATGGAGGTCTCTTGGAGCCAAGAACACAGAGATAAGAGACGAATATATGGAAAGGAAGGATCTCTTTGAGAATCTTGCATTACAGGTATCTTTCCAGTTTCGTACACGAGTTATTTCTACTCCACTAATTAGTACCGCAAGTAGATTCTGCTTGAATTGCTAGCAAATGAGTAAAATACAAACATATTCCAATTTTCACTGTAAAAACTACTTTTTTCTACAGTACAGTGAGTACAAATAACGTCCACACCATTCGGAATTAAAGTTTTATACAGGAATGAACACTTCTAATTTCAGTTATTTCTTTTTTTCATCGTGTGACACAATAATTTCACCATAATTTCAGTAATTATTGTACACGGGTATTGAATTTAAAATAACGGAATTGAAGAACAGTATCGTACAATTCCTTTATATTATTAGTAGTTACTCGTCGATGACGCCATGTATTCCCACATTTATCTATTTAATGTATTTTGTTTTCAGTATTTAAACGAATGTTATAAACAAGACGCCAGTAACGCAGTGGGAATGGTGGAACGTCGACAAGGAAAATGGGGTGATTTAGACTGCTTAGAAATCGCCCATAATGCCAATGATTTAAGATTTCTTTCGTCTCCGTGTTGCCAAGCGAGTGTCGACATAAGCTGGAGGAGAGGAATGATTAAAGCCCCAACACCAGCTGTTCTTATCACAATAATTTTTCCATTTCTGCTGTTTACGCCCCTTTTCAAGTAATTTATTAGCATAACTTATATATATCGATAACAATATATACACTCGTATAAAGAAAGTCTTAACAATAACTGAGAACTAGAGAGGTGCTTATTAACCCTTTACCGCACTGTGCGTCGAATACGTAACGTTTCAAATACACGCATTTAGACTCAACCCTACGCAAAAAGTTCGGCCATAAAGGGTTAGGTCACAAACTCCAATCTAAACGAAAAATGTTTGTCCTGTAACTGTGACCTTAACCTTTGACCTATAATAACCTAGTGGGTCTAAAATATTTTTTTCATTATCGAGTTCCAACATATTTCCAATTTTATTACAATGCAATCTATTATTTCAACTTTAATATAATTTAAATTAAAGTAAATTGGGCAAAGTATTTTTGACCTGCTGCTTTGCTTTTGTCTTCTTACCTACATCGACCCAAGTTTTTTCCTTGGCTGAGATTCATCTTATTGGCCAAACTCGGTCGAAATTGGCCCCTGCATTTTCAGTTTATTTCGCTAAACACACACACACACACACACACACACACACAGAGTGGGGTGATTAGTTAACCCGTTTCTCTAATCGGGGCAGAGATAATTAAGTAATTGTAAATGTATGATTAATATAACCACAAAACATTTTAAATTAAAAAAGCCATTTTTATCATTTCGCAACAGGAGGTTGTACACGCCAATCGACTAGGGAAGTACTCCGCTGGGAGTGGGGGAGGAGAGTACATTAGACAGGAAACAGGAAGTGCTGGAACTCCCGTTTCTCCTGTCTCATTTATCCTGTGAGCAGTCCAGCATGCTCTCAAGCACACGCTTCTCCCATTATTCCTCATTACACATACATGCATCTTACATACTACATTACATGCATTACATGCATTACATGCATATTTGCATTACTACACATTGTTTTCGAAAATTAAAAAAAAAAAATTAGCATAGTTTTTAACAGCCTCGGAGACCTTGATTTCTAGCCTCGGAGACCTTGATTTCGGCATTCTCCTTTTCTTCCTCTATGGGAGGGGGCATTTTTGCGGGCTTTTGCCCTGGCCCCTCCTTCCTGCATAAAAAAGATGACAGTTATTACTATTGTAAATTATATAAATGACTGATATGTCACGCTATTTTAAGGTTAGCAAACGCCTTAATTATAAAAATGGTTAATTTTCAAATAGGAGAAACTTCCCAGAGATTGGCTTGCAAACAACAATAAAATCAAACAACCGAAATAAATATGTTAATTTCTTGAGTAACTCTTTACGTAAATATGTTAATAGATGAATGAATTTTATACATTATATTTTTTAGAAATAGACTTAAGAAAATATTAATACTGTTCCTCTCACCGAAGG
This sequence comes from Bathynomus jamesi, assembly GCA_023014485.1. Taxonomy (NCBI): domain Eukaryota; kingdom Metazoa; phylum Arthropoda; class Malacostraca; order Isopoda; family Cirolanidae; genus Bathynomus; species Bathynomus jamesi. The sequence continues at coordinate 509,635 of JAJOZX010002668.1, read as the reverse complement.
TTTCAAAAGCTGGGTGACAACAGAGGTAACCTGACCTGGTTCCAAAAGCTGATCGTATTTTATAAGTCTCCAATTTCCAAATTCTACTCGCATTCTATCACATTTGTCTTGTTCCTTCTTCTCTACGCGTACGTCGTTCTCTTCGACTTCAGACCCGAAATGAGTCTCAGCGAAAAATTTGTCCTCATCTGGATACTGGCGTTCTTCCTGGAAGAAATAAACGAGGTAGAGAAAAAATCCTCAATTCACGACCCCCGTCAAACCCCATACCCTCCAGGACTGTGAGGTTTGAGGGGGCTAATAAAGGATAAAGGAGGGGTAGTAAAGGAAATTTATATCAATCACAATTTGTAGGAAAAAATTCTAGAAAAAAATTACCATTAGTACGATATTATAACCTTATGCCACGTCTTTGTTTTTCCGATATAGTTTTATGCCACGTCCGTATTTTCCTACGATAGGATCGGAAGAATCAGTAACAGTTTGAGGTAGGGAAGTGAGGAACAAAACGTTACTATTTATCCTATAAATTTTCTTTGTTTATTAATAAAAGCAAGTATGCAAACAATGGTTTATTATTTCAACAGGTTAAAGTATATTTGCATTGTTATTTCACTGATACAATACAGGAAATTTTTAAATACAAATTTTAAATTATATCAATAAGGAGGAGGGCCAAAAACTGGTACAGCGCTCAGACCAACTAATGCGGCCCATTGTTCTAACTCCTATATTATTATTACTAGCAATCCGGAGTCGACCCCCTGACCTGAGCGTCTTCAATTCGCTTATAAAGAAACGGTGTTACCCAATGACCTGCCAGCGTTTGTAGGTCAGTGGGAAACACCGTTTCCTTATAGGCGACGTAAAAACACTGAGATCGGGGGTTCGAATCCCGATGATGCTGGTAATAATAATACAGTACAGGAGTTAGAATAATAGGCCCCATTAGCTGGCCTGAGAGCTGTGCCAGTTCCTGGCCGTCTTGAATGATTGTATTACTGAGCTTTAAATTATATTCCTTCGTTCTCTTCCCGAGTGAATTGTATTGTGAATTATAAAGGGAGTACATAATAGGAGGAAGTTGGCAATTATTACTTTTATTTGTACATATTTATGGGAAGGGAAGTGTCGCGGAACGCTGAAATAGTCGGTAATAAGTTCTACTAAAACGAAGGCGCAGTATAAAGTTATTTCTCGACCAACGCTCTTTTCCTTTTTTTTTTTTCCTTTTGGAGGAGGGGATAGGTAGTTTGAAATTTTCAGCGTTTCCCGTAGATTTTTTCTTCAACGAACTTTTTTCCGTGACTGGACAAGGAATCAAATTGATTTATGTATATTTTATAGTATGAGAACAGTATGTTCTCATATTCTTATATTATTTATAAACAATGCATATAATTACGGAAATTGCGATTTGCACACTAATATAAACATTATAAATGTTTGTTTTCAGGTTTCTATAAAGTAATCACTACTATAATATACTCGTATATAATAAACTTTGATAATTTTGTTATTACGAAGATGCAAAGTTTGCTTCGAATTCTATAAGTAATTAATCCATTTTGTTCTCTATCAATATACAAAAAGTTTATCATTTTTCTTCTGATTAAGCTTTTTATGGGAGATTCATCGAGCTACATAGGAAAGTTCAGGGATTACTGGGATTCTGTCTGGAACCGGTTCGATGCAATTTCTTTCATTCTGGCCATGTTTGCCTATGGTCTTCGACTCAGTCCATCGACTTTTAAATGGGGACGCATAGCATACGCTTTGAACACAAATGTTTTCTACATCACTCTTCAGAATCTACCACGTTAACTACCAACTCGGGCCAAAACTAGTTATCTTTTACAGGATGGTAAGATTCAATTACATTTTGAATAGTTAATTCCAGAAACACTTTTTTTTTAAGTAAAGGATATAGCATTTTCCAGTTATTAAATTTATGTAAACCCCAACTTCACGTCACGTTTCTTTGGTATGTTAAAAATTTGGGAAGCTTTCGAAACATACAAAAATGGTATTGTCATGAAGATAGTTACAGTAATTTTGGCAGTAAAAGAAACTGTAAAAAATTCTTGCAGAAATTTTGTTCAACGATTGAAGGTAATTGTAATTATTGCGCATATTTGCTACTTTTAGTCATTATCGAATTTTTTTTATATAATTTAAGATACGCTTTTTGCTTCCTTTTCTTCCTTTTCTTTCCTTTGCGATTTAAGCAAATTTTTTTTTATGCAGAAAAAAGGGGCCAATGGCGAATGCCCGCAAAAGCGCCCCCCCCCCCTCCACCATAGAGGAAGAAGAGTCCAGGGTTTTCGAGATGCCTGGACACTGCGTTTGAAAGATTGAAGGTCATAGACAGGGGGAAAGATGGTGTGAGGAAGGTTGTTCCAGAGTTGACCGGTTGAGTAGATGAAAGAATGAAAATACCGATTAACCCTTGCGTTAGAGAGTTGAACAGAAAAGGAATGAGAAAGTGTAGAAAGTCTGGTGCTGCGTGCCCTCCTTAAAGGAGGAGGCATACAGTTAGAGAGTTCAGAAGAGCAATATCCATCATAATGGCGATAGTAAAGAGATAGTGAGGCAACATTTCGGTAAGAGAGAGGGATTGAAGACAGTGAGTAAGAGGCGGGGAAGTGATGAGACGAAAAGCCTTTGATTTCACCTTTTCAAATAGAGTTGTGTGGATTAAGCCACCCGACACATGCATATATTAACACCTAAAATATTTTCAACTCATACATGCTTAGGAATAAAGTATATCTTTTTTTATGCAAGAAGGAGGGGCCAAGAGCAAATAATGTTCACGGGTAAACTACAGTAAACTAAATAAATATGCAAATATACTATTTTAATTATTGCATATTAGTAAAACGTTTGCAATTTATTAAAAAATACACTTAAGAAAGAAAATTTTCATTGATTGTTGCGTAAGTTTAACGATCAGAGTTTTGAAAGTCTTAAAAAGTCTCGAAGACTTTCGACTTACGCAATCTTTTTTTGCTAAATTATATATAAAAAAGTAATTTAAATTTTTATGAGTTTCATCTTAAATTAAGGAAATTAATTCAAGATTAAATTTTGCAGATATCGGAAGTTCTTGTTTTCATGGCTCTACTGTTAATTTTTATTCTGGGATACGGCATAGCTTCACAATCTCTCCTTCATCCGTGGAGGACGATACACGACACAAATATGAGTAGTATAATGAAACAGGTTATACTCACTCCCTATTGGCAGATGTACGGAGAATTACAACTGGAAAAAATCGAAGGTAATGAAAATGCACACACACACACACACACACACACACACACACACACACATATATATATTATATGCGCCTCGGTGGTGTAGTGGTTAGCGTCGCTGACTACGAATCCATCGGTCCCGGGATCGAGACCCGTTGACGGCAAACGGCGCGCAGCAAACCCAGCTGTTCATCCTTTCACACAATAAAAATTGGTTGGTAGATAAATGGGTACCCTAGTGGTTAAGACGCTGGGCTGTTGGTGGGGCGTGGTTCGGATTCCACGTTAAACTGTAGGTCTAAGATGGAGTGACAAGCTTGACCTTTGTCAGAATAAACAATTCGGGCGGAAGCTAAACCAAGGTTAACCAGGGTTATATATATATTTAACAGTCACTAATATAGGGTGCCTCAAAAGTCCCTATGCACCTATACATATATCATATATTCTCTGAATAATACTTATCGTATTATTCAGAGATTATATACAGGGTGTCTCAGAAGTCGCGCACCATAGGCTTTATTCAGATTTACTAGGTTCACGAGTCGAAATGATTTATAAGTGATGTTTAATTACAATACAGGTTCAATAATGTCCGAATATTAAAATTAATAGTATGTACAGTTAATCAGAAAGCTATGTTAAAATAATTAAATTGAATGAAACTACATTAGCCAATGGTGCGCGACTTCTGAGACACCCTGTATATGTAGGTGCACAGGAACTTTTGAGACACCCTGTATAAGGTGTACAATTAGGGAACGAAGTTTCAGACAAAAGATGTTTTGAAATACTGAAAGATTTAGAGTCAACAGACATTATTAATGTTATCTATTAGATTTGAAGTCACGCAAAAACAAAATAATTTTGTTTTAATTTCATTCTATTGCTTCAAACTTGTTCAAAACTTGAGTTTAATCCTTCAGGAAATGACGAAGAGCGTTGTCCTTACGCTGAAGGGTGGGGAGTAGAGGTGTGTGAGAACCCGAAGGATTACACGTTGATTTCCAACATGATGCTCGTCTTTTATCTCATTATTGGCAACATCATGCTACTCAATCTCCTCATTGCTATTTTCACGTGAGTATAAACGCCATAAGCATTTACCAACCAATCCTAGCAAGAAATGAAGCGTTTAGTAAACGTCATATACGTTTTATTGACGTTTGGTAAACGTCCCATTTCTTGCCATAAGCATTTACCAACCAATCCCAGCAAGAAATGAAACGTTTAGTAAACGTCATATACGTTTTATTGACGTTTGGTAAACGTTATTTTGACGTTTGCTAAACGTCCCATTTATTGCCATAAGCATTTACCAGCCAATCCCAGTAAGAAATGAAACGTTTAGTAAACGCCATAAACGTTTTATTGACGTTTGGTGAACGATTATGATGTTTACTAAACGTACCAGTTCTTGCTGTGATGTATAAAGAAATTTGTATAATTTAAAGAAGAGTAGGTTCTTTCTGAAGTACTACTACTACTACTACTACTACTACTAATAATAATAATAATAATAATAAGAATAATAATAATAATTCTCAATTTGGACCAAATTGTTATAAATTAAGTCATAAATTAAGTAAATCTATTCTTTCTTCATCGGTGTTTTGCTTTGTGCCTTTTTGCTCTGGGTAGTAGTTGGATGGGAGACCGTCCTCCACGCCCAGATTATGTAACGACCCGTGGTTCGGATCCCACGTAAAGCTGTACGTACCCTCCGTGATATGACCTTAGATGTTGCGAAAGAGGTTAAACAACCCCAATAAATTAATCCTTCTCCTACAGGAAAGATCTGCTTAGTAAGGATCGATAAACAGGCAACTCAGTCATATTAAACTTATTTTATAGTTCATATACCAAAATTACTTTGGTTTAGCCCTTTTGTCAGGTTAAATATACAGGGTGTTTCATAATTAGCTCCCGATAACAAACTTTAATAACTCGGTGATTTTCCAATAAATTAGTGTGAAATTCAGTGAGAGACATTCAGGCTTATCAATACACTTCATCAGGGAATACTGTCAGTCCCTGACAAGGTGCACTGTTGAATAGACGAAAGCCAAGCCCTTGGAAAATAAAATATAAAATAATATATATATATATATATATATATATATATACATTTTAACTGCAAACAACACACAGTATAATTAATGTAAAGAACGACACTTGTGTAGAAGAACTTTCCGCACAAGATGAGGAGGGAGAATGGACAAATGAAAAATGAGATAACCACCCGGGAATCGAACCCGGGATCTTCCGATTGCCGGTCAGATATGCTATCCACTACACCATGGGCCGCGATTAATCAGAAGTCGTAATTCTCCTACATACGAGCAGAAACCAATGCCCGGGTTCGATTCCCGGGTGGTTACCTCATTTTTCATTTGTTCGTTCTCCCTCCTCATCTTGTGCGGAACGTTCTTCTACACAAACGTCGTTCTTTACACACACACACACACACACACACACACACACACACACACACACACATATATATATATATATATATATATATATATATATATAATATATATATATATATAATATTAGCAAAAATTAATATCTTTAATGATAATGATTTAACAATTTTTTCGTTATTAATTACAGCAACTGTCCTGAAATATTTAACAGTTAATATTGTTATATTTGTTAAAAGGTACGTATTTGACGAAGTTCAGGAAAACAGTATGGAGATATGGAAGTTTGAAATGTATCGTCTGATTCGTGAATACGACAAGAAACCTGGATTTGTTCCTCCATTTGTTGTATTCGAATTGTTGTACAGACTCACCAAATGTATTTGGAAAAAGTACTGTAGGAAAAAGAAGGAAAACCGTGAGTTTTATTCCTGGAATAAGTTTCATGTTGGAAAATTAATACGAGTTTCGATTTTGAAATGGAAAAAAGAAAAGTGGTGTCAATTTATTTGGGTATTTTATATGAAAAAATGGACATTTAATGTTGTAAATTTTATACAAATGTGCAACAGATAACGGCAAAATTTTTAGTCAAAAAGTATGACCCTTATACTTCATGGTATATAAAATATCCTTTATATATATATTATACACACACACACACATATATATATATATATATATATATATATATATATATATATATATGTAAAGAACGACGCTTGTATAGGAGAATATCCCGCGCAAGATGAGGAGAGAGAAACGGAAACAATGAAAAAATGAGGCAACCACCCGGGAATCGAACCCGGGATCTTCCGATTGCCGGTCAGATATGATAACCATTACACCACGGGCCGCACTCGAACAAATGCCGTAATTCTCCTACATACGCGCAGAAACCAATGCCCCAAGGGGACACCTCCCACATGCCGTAACATGCGCGTATGTAGGAGAATTACGGCATTTGTTCGAGTGAGGCCCGTGGTGTAATGGTTATCATATCTGACTGGCATCGGAAGATCCCGGGTTCGATTCCGGGTGGTTACCTCATTTTTCATTTGTTTCGTTCTCTCTCCTCATCTTGCGCGGAATATTTTCCTATACAAGCGTCGTTCTTTACGTTAATTATACTGCGTTTTTTGCAGTTAAAATGTATATATATATATATATATATGCGGGGGTTAATGCGTAAAACACCTCTGGGAGCGAAAGCGTTATGCGTTTCCTCGCACGATGAAATATCCGTTAGGTTGTATTAACTTTTATACTGCCGTACATAGCATAGTAGCTAGCGCCTTCACTTAAAGAGGTGATGAATGGGTTCGAATCCTGGTGGAGGATAATTTTGCCATACGTATATATATATATTAAGGGAGGAGACTGTAGACACCAATCAACCAGGGAAGTACTCTGGGGGGGACGTTATGCAGGAGACAGGGAATGTTGGAACTCCAGTTTCTCCTGTCACTGTCCTCCTTAGCTGATCTTTTCCGTGTCTCATCTACCCTGTGAGCAGTGCAGCATGCTCTCAAACACACACGTCCTCCCTCATTCCTCACTACACATACGTACATCTTACACACTACATAGACATGCATCTTACGCACTACACAATCTTTTCAAAATTTAAAAAAAAAATGGTAACTTTTATAAGAGCCACGGAAACCTTTATTTCGGCTCTATGCTTTTCCTTCTAAGGGGGGCATTTTTGCGGGCATCCGCCCTCGTCCTCTCCTTCCTGCATATATATATATATATATATATATATATAATAATATATTTTGGTGATTTAAAAGTCCTGCCTAAAAAATAACTACACTATAAATACTTTTGAGGTAGGACTTTTGAATTATCCCGTACATATACAGTATTGCAATATGTAGTACAGTTCTGTGCTGATGCTCGTCTATGTTAATCAGTGGAGGACTATATGCAAGAGACGTTGAGATCTTGGCGATCTTCGAGAAGGAAGCGATGACATCTTATCTGACAAAAATGAAAGATAAAGAAGAAGCTTCATTGGAGTCAACAATAGCCAAAATGGCGGAAAAGTAAGAAATTCCGAAAACTAATGTAAAAATTAAGCTTATTCTATACACATTTTTACTTAAAATTCAGGTCTATTAATGCGAAGTTTTGAGGAATGTATTCGATGGTTAAGGATCAATTTTGGTAAAGGTAACGGTTGGAGGTCATTCATTATTATCGTTTTTTATCATCATTCGGGATCTGTGAAGTGAGAACCCCAGTGTTGAGTGAGCTGGGCGGTTGTCTTTTCTGTAGCTTACGTCGCGACGAGGCTGCGGGCTGGCTACCCTCCCTAAAATTGATTCGGGCTAAGGTAGTTCATGCTCAGGCCCCTACCCCTCACTTTCATATGGGATATGAGGCGTGTATGTTACCTTCTATAATAATCGACTATACTACAGAAATTGAAAAAAAATGTTCTAATGGTGACCATTTCTTTATGACGATTTAAAAGCTGGAGTTTACGAATCTCACATCGGATAGTTCTGAAATGGGAGTTTCGGTCGGAAGCTCATTCGTAAGACATAGCCTTTATGGCTGCTCCCCGGAGTGAGGTGAAACACTCCGACTCCACTAGTTCTGAACTGTACCGCTAGTGAAAACACTCACTGGTGGCATCTTTAATATTCCATAGCTATGGTTTGATAGGGAATAGTTCACCATAGATAAATTAAGATTATATTTGGAGGGACATTTAAATCATCAAGAATAAGTAACATATGTAGGATATATACGTAGCTATGTCTGAATTGCAGCGCTTAATGTTCACAGGATTTACACCAATAACAGCACTTGTTTGTCGGGGTGGGGTGATAGGGTGGGGGGGGGGGGGAGAAATCCTCTCGAGGTATATGCAGAAAAAAATTAACAAGAAAAGAATGCGCCTCGGTGTGTAGTGGTTGGCGTCGCTGACTACGAATCTATCGGCCCCGGATCGAGACCCGGTGACGGCAGCCGGCGCGCAGCAAAACCCAGCTGTTCATCCTTCCACAAATAAAGAAAGTGGTTGGTAGATAAATGGGTACCCTGGGTGGCCTAGTGGTTAAGACGCTGGGCTGCTGGGCGGGGTGGTTTGGATTCCACGTTAAACTGTAGGTCTAAGTGGAGTGAAAAGCTTGACCTTCGTCAGAATGAACAGTTCGGGCGGAAGCTAACCAAAGGTTATAGTTGTTTTTTTTAAATGAATGTTCTCTCGTCAATCCTCTTTCGCTCTTCCCACTCCGATATCCTTTTCCGACGGACCTAATTATTTTAACACTTCTGTTGCTGATAAACGAAGTCCCAGTAAATGTAAACAAAAGTATTAAGTTGAAAATTGGGTCTTTCAAAGTGTAAATCATTTTCTTTGATTAATTTATAAATCTTGTCTCTTGACATTGTCTTAGCCAATGTAGTAATACCGCTTCCCGTTGATCAGCGAAGTTAAGCGACATTGTGTCGGATAGTAGTTGGATGGAAGGCCGTCCTCTGTGTCCAGACTATGTAGCACCCGTGGTTCGGATCCCACGTAAAGCTGTAGGTCCCCTCCTTCATATGACCTTAGATGTTGCGAAGGAGGTTTAACAGCCACATCATTACATTTCCTCAGCCTTCTTACACTCACTTCCTCAAATTTGTGACGTGATAAAGATATAGAAAGTAAATCTACAGTGGTCTAGCAATCACACTGTTATACAGGGTGTCTCAAAAGTCCCTGTACACCTACATATATATAATCTCTAAATAATACGATAAGTATTATTCAGAGAATATATATGTATAGGTGCACAGGGACTTTTGAGACACCCTATAGTAATAAAAGTTCTAGAACAGTGGTTCCCAACCTTTTTGAAGCGATAGCCCACAAGAGCTGATTCGAATAATTCATGGAAAAATACTGTAAATATTGTTATATGCCAATAATTTTGTAAAATTACTAAAATTATACTACTTCTAAATTTAGGTTTGATACTGGTTGGAAACCAGTGTTCTAGAATAACTCGGTCGGTCTTTGTGAAAAGGAGGGATATAATTTTTTTCTTTTTTTTCAGGATTGACAAAATCTCTAAATACATCGAGCAAGAGGAGGAACTAAAAGAAATGTAAGTAAATAATTTGTCTTCACATGCTGAAAATATAAAGTGTTTGAATAAAGCTTTTCATGTCCACTTATAAATTGGATTCTGTCTAAATCGGTTACTAAAGTCGGGATACACTGGGACGGTGACAGGACAATTGCGTCCTGGTCAAGTGCGCCCCGGACAAATGCGTCCCGGTCATTGGCGTCCCTGGACAATTGCGTCCGGCTTTATTTCGTCCCGGACAATTGCGTCCCGGACAATTGCGCACTTCCCCAACTACTATACGAAGTTTATTTATTAGAGAAGTGAATAGAAAATTCATTGTGACTTCACCTACGCAATTGTCCAGGGACGCCAATGACGAGGGACGAGTATGTTTGTTATTGTAATTTTGTATGGGATATAATGCCCGGTTAGATTAATTGAATGCCCAGTTAGGTCAACTGTATGCCCTTGACGATTGGTTAGGTTAAGTTGTGATATTTTCGTTAAAACTAAAGAATCTAACTTTATCTTAAGTGGACGTAACCCATAAAATTTGACAATGATGTTGCTGATGATGGATAAAGTTTTAGAGAATAGTTTCGAACAGAACTTATGAACATATAACAAGTTTAATAGGTTAAAATGAAAAGTATTTGAAATTCCGATACTAACTTTCTATTCACTTCTCTAATAAATAAACTTCATATAGTAGTTGGAGAAGTGCGCAATTGTCTGGGAGGCAATTGTCCGGGACGCAATTGTCCGGGACGCAATTGTCCGGGACGCAATTGTCCAGGGACGCCAATGACCGGGACGCATTTGTCCGGGACGCACTTGACCAGGACGCAATTGCCCTAGAACCCACTGGGACACACCTACTTTATGGTCTAGTGCAGTGTTTTCCAAGCTATGGGTAAATTACCCATTGGGGTAATTTGTCTTTTTCGGTGGGGTAATTTAGTACTCTGCAAATACTTCTAAAGTACAGAAAGTGCATAAATAAACGACATGACAACACTGGGACTGGCTTTACATGGGGTACAGGTAGGGTGGGGGTCATTATAAAGGTATCCATGTGAAAATGGGGTAATGACTTAAAAAGTTTGGGAACCACTGGTCTAGAGTATCCCAAAACTTTTGTAACCGATGATAGAGTAGTAAAAGAAATTATATTTTAATTCATCGCTATAAAGAAATGTAACATTCACCAAACACTTTTTTATTAAAAATTATAAGCTAAATAATGTGAAAAGCTTGTGTCATAATTTTTTTTTTTATTAATTCGTTAAGAATGAAGCTTTTTGGAGTAAAAATTATGACAGCGCGTCTTCTTAAAACAATTAAAAATCAAGTTTTCACCATTTTATCAGGTTGAGGGAAAAGTATTGTCGGTTTTGGAACAGTGAAATTAAAAGGTGCACAAGTTTTTTTTTGTTGTATCTCTATACATTAAGGTAAGATAGGTTATAATTACTTTAATTTGGTATATTATAATATATATATTTTGTTCATTTTTTATATTTTCATATTTTTTCAGCATTCAAAAGAACAATGACATCGGGACAAATTCGAGTGTGCCTTTTGTACGAGTTCAAACTTGAGAGTAGTGCGGCTCTGACTTCGAGCAACATATGTCAAGCATGGGGAGAGGACTCTCTCAGCGAACGTGATGCTCAACGATGGTTTCAGAAATTCCATTTCAGTGACACGAGCCTTCAAAATAAACCTCACTTCGGAATTCTTTGGATAGAGTTCGCGTTTAGCCATCTTTGCAGGATGAGCATCCTTGTCCAACCATTGACTCGAGCGTTTCACACATTATCGTATAAGATCCATTTTCATCACGGGTTACAATTCTTTCAAGAAATGGCTCAGTGTTGTTTCTTAGCAGAAATTATGAGCAGATGGACAGGCGCTGAGTCTTGTTCTTTTCGCTAAGTCCGTGAGGGAGCCATTTATCCAGCTTTCTCACCTTTCCAATTTGCCGCAGATGATCGCAAACAATTGTGTTATCCACTTGGAGTATCTGTGCGAGTTCTCGTGTGGTTTGACGTGGGTTTGACTCGCCAAGCAATCTCAGAATGTCATTGTCAATAGCCACCGGACGGCCGGAGCGAGGTTTATCTTGAAGATTCGTGTCACTGAAATGGAATTTCTGAAACCATCGTTGAGCATCACGTTCGCTGACAGAGTCCTCTCCCCATGCTTGACAAATTTTGCGCGAAGTCAGAGCAACACTACTCCCAAGTTCGAACTCATACAAAAGGCACACTCGAATTTGTCCCGATGTCATTGTTCTTCTGAATGCTGAAAAAATATGAAAAATATAAAAAATGAACAAAATATATATATTTATAATATAACAAATTAAAGTAATTATAACCTATCTTACCTTAATGTATAGAGATACAACAAAAAAAAACTTGTGCACCTTTTAATTTCACTGTTCCAAAACCGACAATACTGTTCCCTCAACCTGATAGAAATTAACCAAATGAAATTTAAAAATTTATGCGAGTCCTCATTTCAAATATCCATTTCTCAATCACGAATAAAACATGATGGAGTCGAAATATATTTTTGTTTGATTATAATACTTCTTGAAAAAAGGACTCTCGACAAAAAATCCATAATTAATCCTCATTAAATTTCGTACTCTTTTCCTAATAACAGTGGAATAACTTCCATTTTTTAGTATTATTCTTAAGATCTATGATACAACCGCAGTTATAAATCGGCCGGAAAGGAAATCAGAGATGAAGGCACAAATAGAAAAATATACGCTCCTCGATGGTGTAGTGGTAAGCATCGTTGCCTACAAATCCACCGGCCCCGGCTTCGATTCTGGTCAATGATAATAATAGAGGGCCCCCAGCTCACCCAGCTGTTCATCCTTCCATACCAAAAAATTGGTTGGTAGATAAATCGGCCCGGGCAGCCTAGTGATTAGGACGCTGGGCTGCTGATCCGGAAGTCGTGCTATCGAGAACGAGGGAGGGCTTTGTAATTTCTAACAACCCGTGGTAGGTCGTGGTTCGGTCTCCATGTTAAGCTGTAGGTTTAAGGTAGGGGAAAAAGCTTGACTTTCGTCAGAATGAACAATTCAGTAAGAAGCAAAACCAAGGTTGCCAAGATATCCAGAGGTTTGACAAAAGTAAAAAGACATCACTATGATCGTCCTAAAGAACAAATAGCAAAGTTCATCAATGGAATGCCAGAACGTGTGTCACCTTTACATAATGGAAAGGGGAAAGCAACACGATTCTAAATATATTCATTCAATAAATCTGTTATTATCTACTAATTTTTATTATGAAAAAAATCTCTTGAAAAGCGAAGGTATCTACTGTATTTACGTTTGTCAACTCTCTGTATATATACAATGTATATATATACCTTTCAACCTTTCAAATGTTCCGTGTATTGATTCCTCATTTCACGAAGGTCAAGCTTGTCGCCCCTCCTCTCTAGTTGGCCTGGTGAAGTAGTGACTTGATTTCTTGTACTCTCCACCACACATAGCCAGGTACGCCCGGCTCATCGGGGATTGTTCTGAGCCAGGCGTCTAATCTTCTTTTCAAGATGTCCACAGCAACACCACTCGTGTTCCTTAGGTCTTTGGGCAGCTGATTAAACAGTCTTGGTTCTCTCATAACAAAACTTTTTTTTTCAGGGTTAAGGATGTTCCCTGTCTCGCCTTTAATTTGGGGACACGCCACAGTCTTCCTACTTTCCACTGTTGTTTGGGGAGTTACAGGGTTCAGAGTAAGATTAGGGACTAGTTTCTCTATTATTTTCCAAGTGTAAATAATGGTGTCTCTCTCTCTCTTCTCCTTTCCAGTGAATATACGAGTAGGTTTAATTCCCGTAACCTTTCCCAGTAATTTAGTTCTTTGCACCCACTGATCTTGGCTGTGAAGCTTCTCTGAATCGCTTCTAGCTGTCTAATGTCTTTTTTTTGTATGGGCATGTTAGGACCGAGCAGTATTCCAATTTGGGTATGATCAGTGTTTTCAGTAGAGGAATCATTATATTCCTATCCTTTCGTTTAAAGGTTCTCAGTATCTGCCCAGTTATTCTCTTTGCTCTGTTTACTGCTATTTTATTTTGTGTTTCAAATTTCGCATCATCAGTCATGATGGAATTTCTCTGAATTTCCTGTCCATTTGGGGTATAATATTTCATGGATTTTACGCCCTCTCTTTTTCCGTACCGTAACAGCTGAAATTTTCAGTGTTAAACTTCATATTGTTGTCTTCCGTCCACTTGTAGATTCTGCTCATATCGGTTTGTAGAGATCCTATATCTTCTGGGTTTCTTATTTTTCTAATGATCTTTGTGTCATCGGCAAAGGATGTTACTGTGCTGTCTCTGGTAACGTCCTCATCTATGTCATTTAGCATGATTATGAAGAGTAGTGGAGCTAATACTGTTCCTTGTGGTACTGAGCTGAGGACCTCTGATTCTGATGAAGATGCTCCTTGTACTGTAACGACTTGCCGCCGCTCATTAAGGAAATTATATATCCATTTCCCTACTTTTCCTGTTATTCCCATATATATTTCAGTTTATGTACAGGGTGTTTATAAAGTCCATATCTATTTCAGTGAAAACGTAGTAAAAAGGATAAAATTCAATAACAATATAATAGAAGGCATACATTTAATGAATATTTAAGCATATGATTCTACATGAGCACCATCAGTATCTCTACAGAGTTCGAATCTGTCAGCAGCATTGCGGAACACAGTTTGGAGCATGACAGGGGTTGTTTTTGTAACTGCTGTTGCATGTTTTTTCGACTTCCTTTTGCAAAATTATAGAAGTACTTTGCGTTAACCTTTATCGCTTCTATAGCGTCGTCGTCTTCTTTTTCTGTATGCTTCTCAATTAGTTCTTGTATGACGTCATCAATACTTTGCAGTTTAGCATTTAATATTTCTCGGATGTTATCTTTACAGTTACTTAATTTTGCAGTCACTCTTTTTCTCTTTCGGAACAATGACCTCTTTTGTCTCTCGAGCCTGCTTCTCTTTCCTCTTTGTTGTATTTTTGGGACATGTCTTTCCACAATTTCCAGCGTCTTCTCCTCTAAGGTCACTAGCATCTCTTCCGTTGTCTTGGTCTCAAAGAGGGTTTTCCATTTTATTACTTCCATGCTGGATGCAACACCTTCCCAGTTTATAGCTTTGGAGTGAAAATTAAAAATTTCGAATTTGCTTCTTTCTGTTGTTCGTGTTCTTTCCTTTCCTGTTGCTTTTATATTAGTTGTTATTTCACTAATGTTTTGATCCGATGTTATAGTTGGGGATATATATATATATATATATATATAATATATATAATATATATATATATATATATATTGTGAAGATTTGTAGCAATGAAAGTGGTTTTCTTTTGCTTAAAGAGAGGAAGACTCGAATGGATGATAATCAATGAAAACGAGGAACGAAAAACGAGCTCAGTAGTAAACGTGGATGTCAGGAAACGAGAATCTGACCCGTCTCGAAAGTGTCGTTTCGGAACGCAACAGCAGCAAGTTGAGAATGTTTCATCTCAGTCTTCTGAAGAAGAAGCGGGAAGCGAACGAGTGATCTCTGATGATGAAGGTGAAACCGAAAATACTGTAGAAGACACTCTGAATGAATTGAAAAACGAGAATTGAAGACGAAATTTCGGAGGAATTATCCGAAGACGACATGGAGGAAAAATTGGTTCATTTACAGAACAAAACCAAGGCATGTTTGTTGACTTTTTTGTTTTTTTATCCTCAATCTTTAACTCCAGAAAGCCATCGTAGCCTATTACAATAACAATACATTGGTTTTTCTGGAAATAATGTATTTTATTGTACACGAGTTAATTTTTATCATTGTTTAGTAAGAATAAATTGTTTAATTTAACTTATAAATGTAATTTTCATTATGGGGTTACGTAGACCCCACACTAGTCGCTGTGTGCGGTCCCATACTGGCTTTCTAGGATTAAAAATTAAATTTTTAGATAGACACTAATTTTCCCTTTTCCTCTTTTTACCTCTCTCCTATTGGGGATATTTTCCCCTCTAAAAACATTCAAAGAATATTTATTTTCATTTCAGCTTTGCGTAACTTAAAAATATTTACCTTATTCAAGTTTATGCAAATCACTAATAACTAATGTATAATTTAAATTATTATTTTAAGAATGCGTGTCACGATGTAATTATATACAATTTATACTTTCCACACACTCTTATCCCTTTTCTCTTCAACTCTCTAACGCAGTGGTTTCCAACTTGGGGGTAAATTATCCCACTGGGGTAATGAACAAGCGATCCAGAAGTTAAAACAATAATATTGTGATAATCGAGAAGTTATAAAATAATATCTAATGATTGGGGTAATGGAGCTGGATTAGAATTGGGTTTGGGTAACCCTACAAAAAAGGTTGGAAACTACTTAGTGCTCGAACGCAAGCGTTAATCGGTATTCTCAATATTTTTATCAACTCAACGGGTCAACTCCGGAACAACCTTCCTCAATTCATCTTCCCCCCTGTCTTTAACCTTCAATCTTTCAAACGCAGAGTGTCCAGGCATCTCGAAAACTTTGGTCCTTGATTTTGGCTTTCTTCTTCTCCTTCTATTGCGGGCTTTCGCGTACAAAAATAGCGAAGACAATTCTTATTTCTTCATATTTGACAGTATTTTACTTAACACTTAAAATTCAATGCCTTTATTGTAAAATCGAATTGTATTTGTATATTCTCTGTATTTATGTTAATTTCCATAATTAATTATTAATTAATTAATCTGAATTCAATAAAGAAATAGAATTTCGATAATTAATGGATTTGGAATAAGATGTTTGGGTAATTTAGGATAATTATATTAATAATTTTTAATATATTTCGTTATTTGTAGATTGGATTTGTTATAACACTTAACAAAACCTACAGGGTGTCCCATAAATCATTTTACCCCTGAACCTTTTTAATAGAATGGGTGAGGGTAAAGTGGGTGAAAGAATTTATGGGACACCCTGTAGAGCTGAATTATTTCACTTTTATACATCTAATGTACATATGAAGGCCTTTAAATGAAAAGCTATTATAATCTTATATATTTTGTGGCCTCTAATTTTTGTTTCATTTCGAAAAAAAAATTTTTTGTTGTTATTAAAAATCTATTTATAATTTTCTTTTTTAAAATCAGATTTATAAGGAAGGATTCACTAGTTTACCATTTCCTTGTTTGTCTCGCCCAAATTCTGGTAGACCTCTTTCTGGCCGTTCGTTCGTCTCTAGGCCTCGAACTGCCCGCTCTCTTCTTACTTTGAGAACGCCCAAACCACTCTAAAATGCAACAGGACCAATTCACCAATATCGCGGTCAGAGTTGATACCCTTCAGAAAACTTTCGAAGAATCGCAAAACATTATGCAAGACATGATGATGAATCTTCTTAAAAAGCTTGAAACTTTGCAAAAACACACCCCAGGATTAGACGAAGGAGAAAAAGCAGACAAAAATGTAAACTTTGATGGAGAAAGAAGAAGAAGAGGTCAGAAGAAAGGAAGGAAACAAGTTTTTAAGAAGATAAAACCTTACTAAGTGGAAAAAGAAAGAAGAAGAAGAAACAGACTGCGAAGATCTATTGGCAACCGATGTTTCCGAATCGGAGTGAACATGCAACTCAAAGCTATTTAAGTTTTCTGATGTTTTTTTTGCAGATGCTCTGACCTTCATAACAGCTTTCAAATATTTTTATCTTATAAAGCCTGGAACACCACCACCACGCATAGCATATGAAGGGCCGCAGTTGTGAAATTAAGCCATATGTGGGGAGGATGAGGGTGCCGCCGGTGTGAATGAATGGAGGGGGGGCGTATGTATGTTTTAATTTCTAACTTTTCTCTTCTTCAATACCTTCTGTATTTTATATCCGAGCGTGTCGTCTGCCTTCTCACACCAAATCATTTTGGAAATAAGGTTTTTGATGATGTATGTATGCATGTATGTATGTATCAACATTAGTGATAATATAATAATAATAATAATAATAATAATAATAATAATAATATAATATTAAATTATATCTACATTTTCAGAATTAATAAAAAAGAATGATAGATTTTAACAAGAATCGCTTCTCTATAACGCGATTGTGCAATCAACAATCAAATCATATTAACACGGGTTTATATTAATATGTAATATCTTTAATATACAGTTTTTCTCATTACCTCAGTACTTGTATAATGAGTCCTAAAACGGCTCGAGTTACCGTTATCATCCGTGAAATTTTATGTGTGCTAAGTTTTAAAACTACAATGGAAAATTCCAAACGGGAAATACAGTGAAATTTGTCTAGTTCATTTTTATTTTTATCCTAATGTCAGTAATTAAACATTCCTCATTCGTTATAACATTACTAAAAATACAGTTTTCTCTCACTTGTATATTAGTTGCATTTTGGTATGTATACGACACCCAGCCCCTTCCTAGCCAGCGCACGTAGCTCAGTGGGTAACGCCGTTTCCCTTCGACAGAAGTGAAGACAATGAGGTCGGGGGTTCGACTCATGATGGTGCCGGTATATAATAATAACCTAGGAGGTAGCGCATTGGGCCGCGTTCGTCTGGACTGGGCGTTGCACAAGTTTTTGGCCTTCCAAACCGATTATTATTATTAGTCAGTGGTCTAAGTGACACTGCATATATAAAACTTATACAACACAGTCGGCAGACTATGCAGTACTGAAGGTAGGGTTGCCAACTTTCTGGTTTTTGACCGGAGTCTCCGGCTTTTGTTGTCAGTCTCCGGTTTTATTTTCAGAGTAAAACCGGATACGAAACCTCCGACTCTCAATTTATATAAAAATAAAATTTCTCAATTCTATTTTATACATTATTTGGTAAAGAGGTTATTCAGGAACCAAAACTGCAGTTAATAAGTGTCTGCAAATAATCAAATGACTCTACTTCATTAGAACCGGTCTGGTCGACTCAGCGGATCGAGCCTTTTAAATTTAAAAGTTGGCAATCCTATACGAAGGGGAAGTGGTCGTGTGGGAAGGAACTACCGAACTAATATGTTGGAAACTAAAGTAAAACACTTCAACAGATTAAAATGGGAAATGAAAATGTTGGAAAAAAGCAGATTCAGGTTAAAAGTACAGAACAGACGAAGGAACACTAAAAAATTATTAAGTTAAAATTACGTGTCGAAAGCCGAAATCAAGGTCTTGAAAACTTTGGACCTTGATATCGGTTCTCTTCTCCTTATATAGACGGTAGGGACGAAGGAGCGTTTTTGCGGACGCCCGACCTTGGCAAATCCTTCCTGCATAAAAGAACGCTAGAGAATATTGAAGTTGTGACAAGAAGAAAATGACCGATAATGGATAGGAAAATATAAATGGTATATCGTTTGACGTATAGTGAATCTCAAACAGTTCTTGTTAACGATAAAACATTGAGACATGCAACGTTTAGGAAGGAAAACGTATCTTAAATTTAAACTTTTATTTCACTAAACATCAGCGCTAGCTACTTTGACACGATCGCATCTATAGTGAATTTATGTTTTTGTTATTTATTTTTCCTCTCTAGCTTCCTTTGTTATCTACTCTTTCTACTGATTTAGCTGCGTCTTACAAATGGGTAAACGGGTTAGCGTGGCCGCCATTGAAATTCTGAATAATGTGAGGAAATGGGAGAAATTACAAACGATCATCACTATTTAGTGATTTGTATTTATGTTGAAACAAGGAACAAGACGAGGGAAAGCGAGCGCGGATTTATCACTATAATTTGATCGTGGAGAGAGATCTATTATAGTAAATTTAGAATCACAATCACATATTGGGGTCTCTTTGCGAGTAACCCGTTGCCCACGTTGGACCTTCCATCATGAAAAAGAAAAACCATAGTATTTGTTATTTACCATTACTTATTCGAACTATAGTGGGTTTAATTTCCCAGAAGGGTTCCTTGTTTCATGCACGGTCTGTGTGTAACATAATAAATAAATATATATATATATATACACAAGAATCATTGGCGTTAAGTCGAGCTTTAAAGAAAGACAACTTTATTTATGATTAAAAAATCTTTACTTGAAAATAGTTCCGTGGATTTCATTTTTGTTGTAGCAAAGTATTTATTATATTCTATAAATAAATATTAATTGTAATATTAATTTACTTAAACTACACAATATGCTAATTTCAGTTTTGTGCTTCGACACCTCCAAACACGTACAGACATTGGAACGGGAGCTCGTTAAAGTTTTTGTTCTGTTCTCTTAGAAACTCTCCCACGAACGGTGCAAGTGTTAAAAATATAAGTTTAGTTTCCTTTCTTAGCCAAATATGACAACAAGTAGCAGATAAAATCGGGATACCCCATTTCCCCACACGGAGGAGGGTGACGTAAACTCCGAAAGTTATCAGAGTCCGAGCAATCAGGGACGGTGGGCCAACTCAAAACCTGGGTCTTCATAGCGGACTCCTATCTCCAGCCAGCCCAGACATATATTTTTTTTTATCTAGGAAGGAGAAGCCAAGGGCGAGCCCCCGCCAAAATGCCCCTCCTATATAAAAGAGAGCCATATATGCCATATATGCCATTTTTTTTTTAAATTTTTAAAAGACTGTGCAGTGTGTGAAATGCATGTATGCGTAATGAAGAATTGAGGGAAAAGTGTGTTTGAAAGCATGCTGGTCTGCTCACAGGGTAGATGAGACACGGAAAAAGCTCAACTAAAGAGGACAGTGACAAGAGAAACGGGAATTCCAGCACTCCCTGTTTCCTGCCTGACGTCCTCCCCGGAGTACTCCCTGGTCGACTGGTGTCTACAATCTCCTCATATATATAAATAAATGATTGAAATATAATATTTATTGAACTAAATCCATTTTTGAATGTAATTTTATTCACTTAACTTACATTCTGATCCCTGAGAATATTCACTTAACATTTAGTAAATTATGAATTTTTGAAAGAGTTCTTAACATTGGATTTCATAAATGCAAAAAACTTCACTTTTTTACGTGAAGGTCAAAATATGAGAATAAAAACCCACTCTAATAGACAGAGTTTATTTCCACGACAGTTTCGACGCCCACTGGCATCCTCCTCGGGTGGATACAGAAACACAAATGAAACAAACCAAGAGGGAAAAAACAGTTCAGGGATCGACCGTTAAGAAATTCGCACCTAGGTTGGATTCCATTCTCTCGAGACAGGAGGGGCATTTTCATTAAGTACATTCGCACAAATTTTAAAACTATCTTCCTGTTCTAAACATACAGATTCTATTATTTTTACATAATTATTACATTTATAATTAAATTTATTACATTTAATATTGCATAATTATTAATTACAGAAATTATAAATTTATTATTACATTGGTTATTACATTGTTGTTTATTATACAGAAATTATAAACCGAAAAAACGAATGAAAAAAGGCGATTAGGAAATAATCCAGAGACCATGAGAAATTCGCACCTAGGTTAGATATCGTTCTCCCGAAACCAGAAGGGCATTTTATTACAGGGTCAGCTTATAACTACATTTCCACAAATTAAAAATATCTTCTTGTTCTATACATACAGATCCTAATGTTTTGACATAATTACTGCATATATTTATTTCCACATTAATTACTTCCATTATTACATTTACTAAAAGCGAGTAAGGAAACATTCCAATCCAGAGACATTTAAGAAATTCACACTTAGGTTCGAACACGTTCCCACGACTCCGTAAGGGATTTATTGACCAAGAATCTCATTAAAGGGTCTAACTTATAAGTACCTTCGCACAAATTAAAATTATCTACTTTTTCTATACACACAGATTCTATTATTTTTCTTTGACATAATTATTACATTTATAAAGTACCTTACTTGATTCCCAATCTATAGCATGATTATTTTGGCTAGCGTGATAAAAAATGGCATTATTAGTATTACAACTTCTGAAGGCATATTTGTGTTCTTTGATACGGGTTTCAATATTTCTTCCAGTTTCTCCCACGTATACTAAATCACAACTTTTACAGGGAATGCTGTAGACACAGGCTTGTTCCTCTTTTGCAACGTTATTCCTAACCAATTTACTTTTCACGGTAGACGAATATTTGAACGCCAAAGCAAACTTAAATTCTTTCGTCAACGGTTTTACTCTTTCTAAGCCGGCAATGTAAGGCAAACTCACATATTGTTTTTGGTTAACTGAAGGTTCCCGAGGGGCATAAAAAGATTTTCTGGCTTTAAAATACGCCTTTCTGATAAACCACTCAGGATATTTTAAATCCTTAAAAATGTTCCAAATCTTTGAATTTTCCGGATCCAGCAAATGTGGGCTACAAATCCTGAGTGCTCTTAGAAACTGGAAGAAATAATTGAGCTTTTAACCCCTTCATCATGATATGAAAAATAATGAATGTACGAATTACAATGATGGTTTTCTATAGACCGTGAATTGGGCTTTCCGCTTTCGTTAATGACCAAAACATCTAGAAAAGGTAATTGTTTGTCGTTCTCCCATTCATATTTAAATTTAATAGAGGGAACAAGATTATTTAATGACTGAAAGAAAGTGTCAAAGTTGTTCCAGTGGTCAGGCCAAAATGAGAAAATATCATCTACATAACGAAACCAAATTAGATTCCTGGGACATATTGTTTGCAACAATTCCGACTCATAATACTCCATATATAATGTACTCAGTATTGGGGATAAAGGGGACCCCATTCCCATACCAAAACGTTGCAAATAAAATTCTTCACCGAAGGAGAAGGCATTATTGGTGACACAGAGTTTTATCAGTTCTAAAAATACAGATGTGGGCATGCCTAGTTCTACGTTACATGTTGGCAATTTTCTATCTAAAAAACTAAGTACATCATCAATGGGAACTTTCGTAACAAGGACTCAACATCAAAACTTATCATTCTTCCCCGTTTTAAATCTAAGGACATAACTTTGTTAATAAAGTCACAGGAATTAGTGATGTGCGAGCCTGAAAATTTACCAACTAATGGGGATAATTTATCTGCAAGAAATTTAGATAACCTGTAACTAAAGGAACCCCTGTGTGAAATAATGGGACGGAGTGGTATATTAATCTTATGGGTTTTGGGTAGGCCGTAAATGTGGGGAGTTTGGGGTTAATCTGTAGAAATCTTTTAGGATCAATCGCCGGGACATCTTTTAATAAGTTCCTGATGGTTTTGTTGAATTCGGCAGAAAGACGCTTTAGGGGGGACGATCTCACTTTGGTGTAGGTGAATTCATCACTAAGTAACGCTTCCATTTTTGTTTATAATCACACTTGTCCAAAATAACCACAGTGTTACTTTTGTCCGCTTTAGTGACAAATATTGCTTCATTCTTCCTGAGCTTGTCTAAAGCTAACCGGAATCTTTTGGGAATAGAGTCCAATGAGTTGAAATGTTCCAGAAACTTGCTCAGAATCAAACCATTTAACACGGAATATCCACCCTGGAATTAACTACGGAAGACACAAAATCTAAAACAATGTTTTTATCGGGTTTAAGCGCAAACGACAGCCCTAAATTAAGAACTTCCTTTTCGGATTTGGACAAGACATATGTCGATAAATTTAAAACGGAACCTTCCACCGCACACTTTGACCAAATATTCGTCTACCGTGAAAAGTAAATTGGTTAGGAATAACGTTGCAAAAGAGGAACAAGCCTGTGTCTACAGCATTCCCTGTAAAAGTTGTGATTTAGTATACGTGGGAGAAACTGGAAGAAATATTGAAACCCGTATCAAAGAACACAAATATGCCTTCAGAAGTTGTAATACTAATAATGCCATTTTTTATCACGCTAGCCAAAATAATCATGCTATAGATTGGGAATCAAGTAAGGTACTTTATAAATGTAATAATTATGTCAAAAAAATAATAGAATCTGTGTGTATAGAAAAAGTAGATAATTTTAATTTGTGCGAAGGTACTTATAAGTTAGACCCTTTAATGAGATTCTTGGTCAATAAATCCCTTACGGAGTCGTGGGAACGTGTTCGAACCTAAGTGTGAATTTCTTAAATGTCTCTGGATTGGAATGTTTCCTTACTCGCTTTTAGTAAATGTAATAATGGAAGTAATTAATGTGGAAATAAATATATGCAGTAATTATGTCAAAACATTAGGATCTGTATGTATAGAACAAGAAGATATTTTAATTTGTGGAAATGTAGTTATAAGCTGACCCTGTAATAAAATGCCCTTCTGGTTTCGGGAGAACGATATCTAACCTAGGTGCGAATTTCTCAATGGTCTCTGGATTATTTCCTAATCGCCTTTTTTCATTCGTTTTTCGGTTTATAATTTCTGTATAATAAACAACAATGTAATAACCAATGTAATAATAAATTTATAATTTCTGTAATTAATAATTATGCAATATTAAATGTAATAAATTTAATATAAATGTAATAATTATGTAAAAATAATAGAATCTGTATGTTTAGAACAGGAAGATAGTTTAAAATTTGTGCGAATGTACTTAATGAAAATGCCCCTCCTGTCTCGAGAGAATGGAATCCAACCTAGGTGCGAATTTCTTAACGGTCGATCCCTGAACTGTTTTTTCCCTCTTGGTTTGTTTCATTTGTGTTTCTGTATCCACCCGAGGAGGATGCCAGTGGGCGTCGAAACTGTCGTGGAAATAAACTCTGTCTATTAGAGTGGGTTTTTATTCTCATAATTGGATTTCATGTTCAAAAAAAGCTTCCTATTTTACCAAAGGTAAAACTATAATGAAAGAATTTTACATGAAAATATTAAGCTTAGATTTTTTTATAGTTTAAAAATTACAGATTTAGAAAATTTTTGTGGGATGGTTTTCTTTACCCCAAAAGCTTCAATTTAATTTTATTTTGGTGTGTGTTGTGTGTGTGTGTGTGTTTCATAGTTTCATGTCTCCTGCGCGGCCCTCTCTCCGCGTTTTCTCTAAAACAGTAGTAATCGCGTGATTTGAGAGGCAAACCATATGTATCTTGGACATAACAGAACCCACGTGAAGAAGAATTCGGATCACCTGAAGACCAGGGCCCCCAGCATTCTTTAGTTAGCCTTATAAGGCTAACTAACGAAAATATCACGACTTAACCTAACCACTCGTCAAGGGCGTACAGTTGACCTAACTAACTAACCAAAATATCACGACTTAACCTAACGTCGTGATATTTTGGTTAGTTAGCCTTATAAGACTAATTAACGAAGGCTGGGGGCCCCGATCTTCAGGTGATCCAAGAATTCTTATTTGCCATAAATATTTTGAAGAAATAAATAGACGTGTTCTAAACGTCCATAAACGTTATAGACGTTTCTTAAACGTTTATAAACGTTTATCGCTTTCCTCAACGTTTATGAACGTTTACAAATGTCCTGCAAACGTACCTTTGTTTGCTGTGTTCGTTGTTATAAAGCTATCAAAACGGTTTTATATCCTTTTAAAAAAGCTTTTTTCTTAACTATTCATGCAAATATACTAATTTCTTTCAATAAGATGCTTTCATCTTCTTTCAATTGAAATAAAAACAATAAATTTATATATTTATTATGTACATTTTTGAGTTTTCTTATATATAAAAGTTTTAATGTATTGTTAAACATTTTACATGGAGAAAAATGGTTTTGTTACAGTAACCAATATATTGTTATTTACTTGTCAACTCTTCTAAAGTTAATTCCGTCATACGATGCTTTATATAAATTTGCTACCAGAAAACTAAAATGTAATGATTAGGGTTGTTTGACCTCCTTCGCGATATCTAAAATCATATGACGGAGCTTTACGTGCGATCCGAACCGTGGATCGCCATATAATCTGGACACAGAGGACGTTCTTCTATCCAAATACTACAACGAGTACTACTACCACCCAAACCCAATATCCTTTAACTTCACTGATGAACGGGAAGTGGTGTTACGATATTGGCCACAGGGTAGCTCACCAGAAAACTAATTTTGTTATTAGTACCATTGACCATTTGATAAATTCTGCGTGTCGGGGTTAAAAAGCGCCAAGTCAACATAGACATACACGTGGCGCTTTTTAACCCTGACACGCAGGACTGACCATTTGTATTGGCTGACAAACAGTTAATTATGCGTTTGTTTTTTGTGCGTTAAGATTTTACTTTGGAAGTTGATAAACATAAACTGAACTTTAAAGAGGGTTAATAGTATTTGTTTGAAACACTAATTCATCAGTCAGAAAATATATTAATTTATCTTATATTTTTACATTTATATTTTATACGCCTTCTTTTACATAAACTTTTAATCATACCCTCTCAGCAGATATTCATATATGTACAGTTGTCGAAACAAGTTTCCAGAAAGAAAGAAATTAAAAAAATATTCCCCCCCAAATTAATAATTAGTAATCGGGATGTTTTTGGAAATTTTTTATTTTTCGGCGAATTTCCTTCCTTAGCTTTACATTTACGACATGTTTGTTAGTTTATTATACACATGTTTATACAATACAGCATTTAAAGCTCTGTATTTTATATGCAGGATATATTTTCTTAAACTTGGCTCAATATATGTATGAGCAAGTGAACAATACAGTGCAAATACTTACTTTTATATACAGGGTGTTTCACAACCTGTCTGCCATACTTTGGGTGGTGATTTGGGGGTGAACTCGAGTAAAAAATTAATACAACAGTGGTGTTATTTCCAACAGTTGTGGAGCTACGGACGTTTTAAGGTGCACGGAAAAATAAACGAGAGTATTACTCTGATGTATTTATTGCTACATTTTATGAGATACACCTTATAAATATTCAAAATGTCCACCTTCGTTTTTAATGCACAGCCTTGCTCGTTCCAAACAAGAGTCCACTGCCGATTGAATCATTTCGGGTGTTCTCGTATGTAAGCAGCGGCATCCATAATCCGATGCAAGAGTTCCTTTCCCGTTTGTACTTTGGTCTTGTAAACCATCTCTTGGGTCTTTTAACGAAAATATCACGACTTAACCTAACCAATCGTCAAGGGCGTACAGTTGACCTAACCGGGCATTCAATTAACCGGGGACCGCACAGCAACCTCGTATCCGGGCGTCATAAGCGGTGTAAACTAAATAACGGTCATGCGCCATGCAAACTAGTTCTCTCTATTTTTTTTTCATTTTACTTTACCTTCTGCGCATTTCTCCATGAAAGAAATATTATTTCTGTTGTCAGGACATTAAGATATATGTATAATAAAAATTTCAGCTAAATCCCGTGGGTCGTCTATTTGGAAAAAATCCCACCTTAGCGCAACACAATGTCTCGTACCACAGATCAGAACCAACTGAAAGAAAAAACTGAGAATTAGTAGTGGTAACTTCGTGAACCGAAACTACCACCAGTGCTGCCATCTACCGAATTACACACAAGAAGGGATTTGTTGTCTGCACATCTTAAAACGTCCGTAGTTCCGCAACGGTTGGAAATAGCACTTATGTTGTATTAACTTTTTTACTCGATATCACCCCCCCATGGCAGACCGGTTGTGAAACACCCTGTATATAGTTCACCTAACGGCAACGTAAGTCTCTAAGTAACTTACAGGCTCTACTCAAACATCAATCAGCAGGCACGTAAAATGCTCACACACTTCCATCGTCGGAGATCATAGATTAAGTACAAAAGTAGTAACAGATAGTATAACGCCAAGCTATTATAGAACACAATGATTAATCTCGGCTAAAAGGCTTACTTTACCAGACCGATAGTCCCGACAAGGACCTAACAAATCTCATCGACCACGTATCTATGGACAGTGTTGGGAATAGCGCCGCTACTAGTAGCGGCACTACGTAGTGCCGCTACCTTTTTAGTAGCGATAGCGGTAGCGCCGCTACTATTTAAATGAAGTAGCGAAAACGGTAGCGCCGCTACTTTTTAAGGCAATTCCATGGCGCTCTTCGCTACTTTTATGAAAATTCAAATACTATATTAGTTTCTATCATTAGGTCAGGTGGAAACGTTAAAATCTGATTTGAAATGTTATGTCTGTTATTTCAAGTTGTGTTTACATTACATGGAAATGTCAATACCTGTTTTTTCAAATTGTTTAGATAAGGAGAAAACGTTAAAGTCTGGTTCAAGTTGAGTTTCGGTTCAAGTTTTGCTGATGAAATAAAATTTCCACCTTTTTCGTTATTATTATTATCATCATTATTATTATTTTTGTCATTATTAATATCATTTTGTCATGTAATAATAATAATAATTGCACAATTTTTTCGCTCATATACCGATTTTCCATTGAATTATATTTTTTCATAATTAACATACATTTTAGAAAGTAGCGGTAGCGCCGCTGCTTTTGAAGAGTAGCGCGCACAACACTGCGTATGGATAGATATATACTACAAGCTAAAAGATATATACGCGTATAAACTAAATATCCTCTTATAAGTGTCATTTCGTCATTAATACTGTCGAAGAAATCATCCAGAACGAGACCAACACTCATCAGAAAACCAGATTATACTCTAGACTGCTTAACTAGATCTTTATGATCCACCTGTGGAACAACCTTGATCAAAAGACCAAATTATCGAACACGCTATCCAACAAACCATAATATCCCTATTCCTTACCTATTTTCATGACAGTTTCGTTCCCCTGTTCTCTTCTCTCTACACATTAGTTATAAAAAGTATCAGTAATTATTATTTTTGTATAGCTCCCGATTCCTACTGTAATTTCAATGTATTTACTGTATTACTGTACGAAGAATTCCTATACTTATATTAAAGAATGTTTGTAGCTATAATATATATATATATATGATGAAAATAACCACGAAGGAAAAAGGAAACACAGAATGGTGCTCAAGCGCTTTCGTCTAATGACATCCTCAGGAACACTAAAATAAATAACAAGTTCGAGACTATATATAGGTCACAAAAAAAAAAAAATAAAATAAAAATAAAATAGAAAAATAAAAATTGTAGGAGGAGCATACAAATTTATAAGGAAAAACTACCAGAGTTTTGGCACTTTGCCCCTCTTGTCTAAATCCGTTCTGAACGAATTCAAAACAACAGGATCAAGCGAAAAAAGGCCCTGGCTAATGTTAAAATTATTTGTAAGTTGAATAATGACAGACTCAAGAATATTTCTATTAACAATGTTGTTTGAGTGAAACAAAATTGAAGCATTATTCCAATCAATACAGTGGGATAACTCTAACAAATGGACGAAAAGGGCACTGGACGACTGTCCCATTCTAACGGAATATTGATGCTGTTTCACACGCGTGTGTAAATCCTTTCCCGTCTGTCCAATGTAAAAGGAATCACATTGTTTACAACCAATTTTATAGATAATGCCTGAATTATTGGTAGGGCTATTTTTTGCTATGATATGTTTCACAATATTGTCATATGAAAATACTACAGTAATATTCAAAAGTTTAAGTACATTAGCAATACCTAATGTTTCACTCAAGCAACATTGTTAATAGAAATATTCTTGAGTCTGCCATTATTCAACTTACAAATAATTTTAACATTAGCCAGGGCCTTTTTTCGCTTGATCCTGTTGTTCTGAATTCGTTCAGAACGGATTTAGACAAGAGGGGTAAAGTGCTAAAACTCTGGTAGTTTTTCCTTATAAATTTGTATGATCCTCCTACAATTTTTATTTTTCTATTTTATTTTTTTTTTTATTTTTATATTTTTGTGACCTATATATAGTCTCGAACTTTTTATTTATTTCAGTGTTCCTAAGGATGTCATTAGACGAAAGCGCTTGAGCACCATTCTGTGTTCCCTTTTCCTTCGTGGTTATTTTCATCATAAATATTATTCACGTGTTACTTTCGTGAAATAATTTTCATATATATATATATATATATATATATATATATAATCTCCGATTACAAGTCCAAGTTTTTATGTTATCTCATGTTATTTCAACAACCATTGTATTTAATGTACTCAGCCACGCCATTTATTTCCCTTTTGTTTCTGCAAATAATCTTTATGTTCTGCGCCATCAAAAAAAATTCGTCAAATAATTGTCATCCTGCCAATAAAGCAAGATTTTTCTCGAACATGGCAACCAATTTACTTGTCCATTTTATATATAAAAATTATTTTTATTATATCCTACATGAGAGAACACATGTTAGATTCTGCTTGATTGCTATTTTGCTGGTTTTCCTTTGCCTCATTTTGCAACGACTGTTGTCTCTCCAATTCAGTGCGAAGACGCGCGATTTCATACTCGAGCGATTTTTCTTTCGCCTGAAAAGAAAACAATTTCAATGGACTTGTGGAGACGTATTTCAACCGTAGTAGGATTTATACCTACTGAAACAATTTCCATTACATTAACGCCTACTTCTGATCGGATGTCGCCATATTTGTTCATATTAAGAATACTTATTACAGTAGTTCCTGTTCTTATTTAAGTTGTAAAAATAAACAATAAATTTCTTTGATTTGAGTGATGACGTTACATTCATCCTTAGTTACAATCGCTTCTGCAACGACTCTGCTTCAAAATTTGTGAATTACTATTGGTCCACTAGTGACTAGGTATAATATTGGTTACAAAAGTCGGAATACACTGTGCCATAAGGTAAGTGTGGCCAAGTATATCTCAGCTTTTGGAACGGACTGCACACGTCCCACTACGTCCCAACGACTTCCAAGAGTTGACTGGAGATATTTAATATAACGTTTCTTTCCTTAACGTTTGTGTACAGTTTTTTAAAAACAATTTTTACAGAATCTACAGATTAGCGCTTCTTCGCTTCTTCTTCTTCTTCGTTCGCGCTTCTACAAAACTTTATACATTTGTAAAGTTAAGAAAAGTCAGTTGGTCAATAAATTTACAAAATAATATGACTAACAGAATTTTGAACTTCACAGCCACAGACAGTGTCAAACTTTGGGACGCTGCATTAAAATTTAAATTGAAGCCGCATTTAAAATTAAGTTAAAATTGAAGCCACAATTAAAAGTTTTTCCTGAGCTTAAAATAATCTTAAGTTCTAACTATTATACATACTAGATTAAAAACTTTTGTTAAAAAATAAAGACAAGCTTTGATTTAAATTCATGTAAACTGTAAATAAAATAAATAAAGAAGTCGAATTAAAAATAATTTTAATTAAAAAATATATTTGTCATAAGGTAGAAAAGTGTTCCTTTTCCTACTTTTGCAGCTTCCTCGGCTCTTCTTTGTATTTGTGCTTCCTTATTGGCTTCCAGTTGCATCTGAAGGCGACGCATCTTTTGCTTATCTGTCCAATGGTGAACTGGTGATGCCGAGACGAAATTAGGAATGCGAGATTCGCGACACTGAGGCGCTTTAATGGACGTCGAAAAAGAATTACAAATTTTTTAAGTTATTCTCACTTATTTCATAATATATACTCTTGATAATATTTTAAAAATGTATTAAATTAAAAACTTTTTAATTTTATCCCATAATAATACGTGCTTCCGTTTTACAAAGAGGATTACATAGAAATAAAATTGTAAAGTTCAAAATACTGAGAAATTAGAACAGTGAAAATTTTGGAAGGTTATGTTAATAAAATCTTTAGCATTATTGTAGTATTTAGTATTACTGTAGTATTATTACTACAGTATTATATTACTGGACGGAATTATCCTACTCAGTGATATTTGAACACTTTAATGAAAGGACACTGTTAATAATCCTTTTCGGTACTGTGCACTTTTGAACGGTAAAGTAAGCTTACTACTTTTGGAATATGGGGGTCGGCCTATCTTCCTGATATCAACTTTGGGAGTAGATTTTCGTGAAGCGTTGGATGATGTTGAATTCACTGATTCTATAGAAGATATCGTTCCATTTTCCTCTCCTTTGAAGCTCCGACTAGCTTTTCTTTTTCTCTCGTGATTTATGGGCTCTTTCTTATTCGAAGTGATTACAGCTTCTTTCAATTCCGCTTTGAGCCATTCTGGGACCTTTGGAAAATGTTACAGAAGAATACAAAGGAATACAAAGGATACCAATATGTGTTGATTTTTAATGTGAAATTTAATAATAAATATTAATGATTATTTTAAATGGAATTACTTAAAGTTTGTTGAATTTTAATGTGAAATTTAATTATGATTCTTTCCTTTGGCAACAGCAATACAATAATTTTGTTCCATTTAAAATAATCATTATTAAATTTCATATTAAAATCTACAGATTTATTAAATTTCATGTTAAAAACAATAAATTATACATTTCCCAACGAACTCGGGTAAGAAGACAGAACAACCCGGACGTTACTAAAATACAGAAAGTAATGAAGAGGAGAAAAGGTAGAAACTAAAGCGTATACGTTCATTCACACAGGCGTTCTGGTGGACGAGCGCCCACCACCCCAACATAGCAAATTGCTATACTTGTGGCGCTTCATACGCTATGCTTGGTGGTGCTTCCAAGCCTTGTTCAGTAATTATCTCCATTTAATAAACTTCATTTAGAATCTAAGTATATGGTAAGCGGGATAAAACTATTGACAACATAGAGGGCACGCCAGAAGTCAAGAGCCATAGCAAATTCAGGACCGTGTCGTACCCTAGAAAAATATTTGGTTACAGGAACCAGAGACACGGTTAACCATTTGTCCATTAATCTAGCTGGTTAATCCAATCATACAATGATCCTTCTAGCTCTGCTTATTTTCCTGGTACCAAACTTAAAGATTAATATAATCAAACCGTTTGGTTTAGTTGGCAAATAGTTAACCATGTATTTGGTTGTTGCAACCAAGTATTTTTCTCCGTGTAAAGGAGTTTTTATCTTAGGTAAGAGATGGCTATCAATCATTTTGAAACGTACTGGTCCGAGCGTGTCCATATCAACATTCAGTTCTTCTTCCTTCTTTTGAACTTCATCTTTTTTATTTGTGTTTTCTTTGGGATGCGATTTTTGTTGTTTTGTTTCCTTAGTTTCTTTCTTTTCATCTTTAACAACAGGCTTTATCCTAAGGATAGAAACCGAGTAACAAATAAGTCCCAAAACTTACTATTAATCTTGGATAATACAAGACAGCTTTGTTTACGAATAAACCAACGTTTCTTGCGTTTACTCCCTTGAAAATGTCCCTCACAAACGGATGAAACGTTGGATTATTATTAGTAAACAAAACTATCTTACTCTAGTACGGTTACTGCACTAAAAATGTATTAAAAGCTGTTTTTGTTTTACTAAAAAATACTCAATAAAAATCTTTAGAAAATTAGAAAATGCACCTAAAAAACTTGACCATTCTTTCAAGAAGAAGAAGAAATGAAAGATGAAAATTACGCGCGAGTTTAGTCCAGTAATAAAGAATTTTAAAATTTTCATTATTCGGATAATAATTATTTAAATCTGTTATTTCGTATTATAGTCCATAAATTGGGTATAGAGACGACTTCAACTTAGCTCGTTACCTGCCAGGTCGAGGAAGAGGAACGGTGGTGTCTATGACAAGGAATATACTCTGGTTTTGGCAGTGAATGGAAGAGAGACTTACTGTTTCTCCTTTCGAAACTTGTTCTCTCGATGCATAAAGACTATAAAAGAAGGAATTTCCAATTAAGTAAGAGAAAAAAGATAAATTTTATTAGAATCAATTAATATAATTAATCCTTATAGAATTTAACGAAGGTTCATAATTTAGATCAGAGAGAGAAAAAAGTGTTATGCGCTGAAAATAGACATCCCGCAAACTTCTCTTCAGAGGAATATTATCTTCTTTTGTTTCGAATCACTCAAAAAAGAAGTTTTGAGGACCATTTCTTCTCTCTAAAGAAGTTATGTATCATTAAAAGAAGTTATTATATCGGATCAAGTAAAGATAAGCACCCCCAACCTATTTTAGTTAGCTTTATAAGGCTAACTAACGAAAATATCACGACTTAACCTAACCAATCGTTAGGTCAACTGTACGCCCTTGACGATTGGTTAGGTTAGGTTGTGATATTTTCGTTAGTTAGCCTTATAAAGCTAACTAAAAAAGGTTGGGGGTGCTTATCTTTACTTGATCCATTAGGCATTATATCACCTAACAAGAAGTTTTATACCCAAAAGAAGGGAAAACTTCCCCCAGAATGTACCTTCAAAAAAGTTATAAGTTCTAAATTTAGAAGGGCCATGGGCCGTAATGTAGAGTTCCATCCATGCAAATTCGTAAATAAATTTATATCTGTTACTGCATGAATTATCGTACGTTAAAGTAAGTTCACTTACGCCAGTATTTCTTGAGGTGTGTGAAGAACATCACGCATATTGATGTCCTTTGGAGACTTCTTGTCATCACTAATAGAACCTGTGCTCTCCCTTCTGTTGCCTGTTTGGTTTTCAGGCACAATCAGGGTTTCATCGTCAAAATTAAACTCGGGATCTTTTTCCCCATCTCTATGGGCGGACCCCAGGGCACCCTCCTGCCACCATGTGTTTGTAAAACCCTCCTACCAGGAAGGAATCATGGTTTTAGTCTTTGTTTTAGGAGAGTTATCACTGCAGTAATTTTTCGTCGTTAAAAATTTTACAAAGTTAATAAAAGTCTTCGTGTTTTTAATTTTTTTTAATACGACACTTAGTATTTAGTAGGTTTTTTAAAAATAAAACAGGCGTAATCAAAGCGGAGTTTGAGAGTTACCTAAAGATAGCTACCGTAAATTAAAAAGAGCACCGCTTACTCTCCGAGTTCTGACGTCATAGGAGCTTTCAATGTAATTCTATGTATGTCCAAAATACATTTAGAAATGCAATATCGTTAAAAGTAGCAGTTTTTAATATTAATAGTTTCTCTTGTAAAATGTAGTGATGGGATTGTTTAGCCTCCTTCGCAACAGCTAAGGTCATATGAGGGAGGGACCTACAGCTTTACGTGGAATCCGAACCACGGATCACTACATAGTCAGTACGCGGAGGACGGTTTCCCATCCAACTACTATCCGACCCATTGTCGTTTAACTTCGCTGATCAACGGGAAGCGACGTTACGACATTGGCTATGACGTAGCCCGTTTCTTTTGTTAAGTAATAATAATATATGGAAAATATTTGGGTAAACCTCAAGAATTTTAAAAATGAAGATTCAACCCGGATATCCCTTTTATCTGGTTGGTGTGAATGAACCAAAGGACACTTTTATAGATTTTGGCTCGGGGTCATTCTGCTTGTAGTGGGATTGTATTTCATATTTTTTTGTATACTTTTGTATAACTCTGTATATCTTCTAATGAAAAAAGCGGTTATACATAACAACTTTAGTGGCTTCAAATAATTTGTATTCAGTTTGACGAGTGGGATTCTGTTGTTAAACGAATGACTATGGTTGCTGCGTAGATAAAGTAGATTAAAGGAAATCTCGTAGACAGGATAATGAAATATATGGGAAAAATCTCAATTCAGATCTTGATTCAAGCGTATTTAATTCAGGCAAAGAAGATGAAAGAATGACATACATTATTTTTCTACTTGGTTCCACAATACAAAGTGTAGATAATTAGAGAGAATTTTGTTTGTTTATAATGTCAGAAAATTCTTCATTTAAGTTAATCCTTTAACGCCGGAATTGTTTGTAGGGTTAAATTATGAATGCGTGTATTTGAAACGTTACCAATATGTAGAGGTCGTCCTTTTAGGGTTAAACAAAACGTTTGTTTGGATTTTAAACTAACAAAGGAAATTCTGTGTTCAAAATTATGAGGCGAAGTGTCGTTAAAAATTAATTAAATAAATGTTATTTGAAAATAAATTTGGTTTATATTAAACATATAAAATTATATTTACTCGGAAGTGGGCTTGAAGCCTTGACCTCATTTGGGAAATTTGAAAATGATCAATTCCAAGTAAATATTATCTTAAATGCGTTTAATGTAAACCAAATTTATTTTGAAATAACATAATTTGGTCAGTTAAATTTTACCAAAACTGGGCTTCATAATTTTGAGCATTACTTTGTTCGTCTAAAAACCCCAAAATAGGGTTTTTGAAGAAGGTTTTTGATTAAGACTGTCACTCTTAACCCTCTAACGCCGACTGGGTTGAATACGTACCATTTCAAATACACGTTCGGCGTTAAAGGGTTAAGTTGAGGAGCTCACCCTTAAGTAAATGAAAGACAGATTTCTGATTTAATTTAAATGCGAATGTTAACCTCGGATGAGCAATTTTTGTTAAAGAGAAAACTCACTTGAGTGGTGGGTCTAGTTGAGGGACTGACGGCTCTTGTTCCCCAAAGATACAAGGCATTGTCTATCGTTCCTGCTACGGTGAAGGTGGATCCGCATTGGATCATCTGAAAAACAAAATTTTTACTCTTTTCATGGACAACTCTGCAACAACGTTTCTCAATCCGTCTTTTCTCTCCATCTGTGATCCCTCATCTTTCAAACGCAGAGTGTCCAAGTATCTCAAAAATTTTGATCCTTGATTTTGGTTCTCTTCTTCTTTTGGGGGGGGGCGCCGTTTTTGCGGGCATTCTCCCTTGGCCCCTCCTTCCTGCACACATATATATATATATATATATATATATATATATATATCAGTGTTTAATTAAACTAAAACTGAATCACAAATAAATAAGGGATGTGGAGGAGCTGCTTATCTATTATTAACAAAACCTTTTTAGTGTTATTTGATATTAGAATATATAAGTTTTGAAAGAGGCGAAGTCATTGAAGTTAGGTGTTTGACTGAGTATAAAGATATAGTAGTTTCCACAAGGTTAAGATTGGTATAGTTTGACCTCTGCATTAAAGTTGGAAATTGTCTTTTATCGGATGATCCATTTCACGAGAATGATGATGTGTGTATATATATATATATATATATATAGTGGCCATAAAGTTCATTTGCATGAAAACAAAGGCAACATACGGATATGCTGTAATGTCACTGCAAAGAGACTTTGTGGCCACTCTTTAGAAGACATTGGTTTAGCGAGTTTATAAATGCTTCTCTAATTGCTACTTTGTTCATTAGTTCTAATTGATTATTGATTATTATTAGAACATTTCGCTAGACGCCATTTTTTTCCTTGACCACATTCCACATTGGTGTATAGACACAGTCATTCTGAGTATTTGGTCGCGGGTGGGGAGCCTACAATAAAACGCTCCTCATCGGAAAACTAGATTTTGTTGGAGAACGTTTTGGTGCGAAAACGTCTTGATACGCGTTGTTCCATTCATTGCTGCTATTAGTTCATATATGAGGAGAAGGAGATTGTAGACACCAATCGACCAGGGAATTACTCCAGGGGGACGTCTAGCAGGAGACAGGGAATGCTGGAACTTCGTTTCTCCTGTCACTGTCCTCTTTAGCTGATCTACCCTGTGAGCAGGCCAACATGCTCTGAAACGCTCACACACACACACACACTTCTCCCCCAATTATTCACTACACATACACGCATCTTACACACTACACAATCTTTACAAAATTAAAAAAACAAAACAAAATGGCATCATTCTGGATCTTGATTTAGGCTAGCTCCTTCTTCTTTATGGGGTGTCATTTTGTGAGCGCTTGCCCTTGGTCCCTCCTTTTTGCATTATATATATATATATATATATATATATATATATATATATATATATATATATATATATATACACAACTCAATCAAGTTTCATATGAAAAATATAAATTCATGCATGGACACTACAGACTACTATGTTGCATATAACAACATAACATTTCGCATAGGATTATTAATAATAATAATAATAATAACCACTTCGCTCTTTAGACTGTATTTATGTGCTGTACATATAAATACTGTACAATCATTCAATGCTCAAAGCCGGAATGACATACTTAACCCTAGAAGGCCAGTGTGGGACCGGACACATAGTGACTAGTGTCGGGTCTACGTAACTATAATGAAAATTACATTTATAGGTTGAATTAAACTATTTATTTTTCCTAAGCAATAATAGAAATTAACCCTTTAACGCCGAACGTTTTTGTAGGGTTAAGTCTAAATGCATGTATTTGAAACGGTACGTATTCAATCCAGTCGGCGTTAGAGGGTTAACTCGAGTACAATAAAAGGTATCATTTTCAGAAAAACAAATATACTTCCATTGTAATAGGCCACGCTGCCCTTCTACTGTAAGGTTAAAGCAAGAGTCTATCTTTTTTTAATTAAGTTTTCCCTCATCTGTCAATGACTACTTAAATTTATTCTACAGTTTATTAACTCAGAACGATAGTTATTGATTTTATAAAGAATCTTTTGATAGTCTCATACTTTCCATACTTCTAATTTAATAACGGATTACTGCATTTAATTCATAAAAGAAAAATATTAAGTATTTGCGTGCGAGTAAGCGATATTCCTTTGTTTTGTGTACATTGTTAAATTTGCATCATTACACCCTCAAATGATGCT
The DNA here is from genome assembly GCA_023014485.1 of Bathynomus jamesi. Taxonomy (NCBI): domain Eukaryota; kingdom Metazoa; phylum Arthropoda; class Malacostraca; order Isopoda; family Cirolanidae; genus Bathynomus; species Bathynomus jamesi. The sequence goes on along the minus strand of JAJOZX010002668.1, from coordinate 471,464 downwards.
TTATAAGTTAATAGCAATTATTTTAACTGGATATAAATTGTAAGATAAAATTAAGCGAAAATTTTCACGTAAAAGGACGAAGAGAAGACGCTGGGAAACGGCCGAATATTTTTTTATCAACATAAGGGACAGAACAGGGGTTCCCAACTGTTTTAGGTCGATGTACCACCATACTTTTCTAAGTACCACAGTCGAAAAGGTTGTGGGTCATTCATCTACAACTGTATTATTTTTTAAATACGTTATCATTAAAGGAAATATCAATTAACAAACTACCTATTAAAACTCTCTTGTGTACCACCTTTAAAAGAGCTCAGCGTACCATAGCTTGGGAATCGCTGGGATAGAGTGTTACAATTCAGTTAAGAATTCAGCAAAATATATATTAGTCAAGTTGTAGATTCCGTCTGTCCTATGATTTTGGCTGTTAATACGGAAGTTAAACTCATACAGTTAAAAAGAATAACAACTTTTCTTACCGTGACAACTTTATTCGACATACTTCTCACCAACACAGGTTGAAAAATACTTTTGCAGTTTCCACGACCGAGCTGAGCTTCGCAGTTTCTCCCGAAGGTCAAAACCTAAAAAAATAGGAAAATATCATTTCCGTATCAGGTAAATTTTGGGTTAAAATAACTGTTTCAATCCGTTAAAAGGGCAATCTGTAAAAAGGCACCCAATTTTTGGAACTTTATCTACCTTTCAAGGTATAACAACAATAGTTAATTAAACCATTCCATTTCATCATGTCAAAAATATAAGCATGGTTAGCGCAATCACTAGCTATTTGGTTAGCTAGTTGATTAGCTGACAAATACTTAATCACAAATTTTAAGTTGTTTTTAATAAGTTATTTACTTTTTTACTTTTTCTGTGATAATAAAGAAAAAGAAGTTGAAGATCTGTGAATTATATATATTATATATATATATATATATATATCTATATATATATATATATATATATATATATATATATATATATATTAAATATATATAAAGCTAAGAGGCACCTGGCAGTTCAACAAAAGTTATTCTTATTAAAAAACATTTATAATGTTAAATAATGTTAAAACATATAAAGAATTAAATAAGTATACGGTAAAGTGTTTCCTCTGGACAGTGTCCCCTTTTGCGAAAAATTAGATCGTTTAGTTTCAACATTGAACTCTGACTTGTTCTTAGAAAGTTTGACTATACAGGGTGATTCATAAATGTGTTTCATAAATCGCAGGGTGTATTCTTGAGACAAAAGTATAGCTCGAAACCCACGGGTTTCTCGACCTATGTTTATATGTCTTTCTTCTTTACATTTGTCTCAAGAATACACCCTGCTATTTATGAAACACATTTATAAATCACCCTGTGTATACAGTATATATACGCCTGAGTATGTAGCTTCGTTGTATTAGTGAGAAGTATTAAGCGAGCTACTCAATAGTAAATAAAATCTTTATAAGACACAAAGTTAAATTTTGTGTTCGTAATAACTCACTGTATACAGATTCACAGAGAGTTGAAATGAATGTCTAAAAGACTTTGTTCAAATTATAGAAACAACACGTAACTGAAGATATAACGAACGAGTAAAAGTTAAAAATCGCAGGTAACACTTACTTGTCCAGTCTCAGTAAGGACTGCAGTGTGTGAGGGTCCCATTGCAACGTCAACTGCTCTGCAACCAACGCTTTTGATTCTGGTTGGCACAAGCGCTTTCTCGACATTTTTCTGTAGAAAATAAAAATTTGCTAATTGCTCAGTTAGGTGCGGTTTAAATTACTTTATGCGCACCACTGTTAGGTAAAGAAGCCTTTTTTTACGATCATTTTTACTCATAATATTACAAAAATAAGAACTAAAATAAGAAATTTATTACTTAATGTAAACAAAGGAAAATAACTTGAAGACAGTAACCAAATATATGGGTAACTACAAGGTAACTTGAAGACAGTAACCAAATATATGGGTAACTACAGGGTAACTTGAAGACAGTAACCAAATATATGGGTAACTACAGGGTAACTTGAAGACGGTAACCAAATAACTACAGGTAACAACCAAAAAGAAACGCAACGCGAAACAGAAAGAAAAGGATTAGGTTATAACTTATAATGACATGAATTCTCCAATGGGTTGCGTTTCTTTTTGAACACCCTGTAGTTGCCAGCTAATTCAACAATTCGCTAATTCACACAGTTCGATGACTTCACAAACCATGTTTATTTTTCTAGTAAGAAAGTTAAATGGTTAATGCAGTTTTAGCATGGTTGGATTAACCACATGAATTGGGTGGCAAATAGTTAACCATATATTGGTTGTTGCATTAAAATAGCGTTTGTCTGCGCAATATATCAAGCGTATGGAAACATCAAAAGCAGTATTATAACGAAATAAAAGTGAAAAATAATTGCAAAATCTTTAAAAAAAAACCTTGACGCTAAATAGACCGCCAGAGTCACTTAGACCAAGTTTATTCCTTGTGTTTCTGCCGCAGACGAGCATCGCTCCTTGATCTGTGAGGAATATCGTACCGTCGCCTCCGCACTTTACGTTTGTAATTAAAACACTGTCATTCACTTCCACCATTGTTGGAAAGCAGCTTTAAGTAGAAAAACGGTTGCTGTATTCATACAAATTATAAAAAAAATTCGGTTTAGTTTTACACACACACACACACACATATATATATATATATATATATATACAGGGTGGGCGGAAAGTAGCTCCCTATTTGGATTGGTAAAAAATACGTATATTATCCATTTATTTCAGAAGAAATAATATGAAAAGGTAGGCATACATGGTAGGTTTTCTCTAAAATTCAATGTGGGCTCCAACTCTTTCCACCAGCTTCTGGAGCCGCCCAGGAATGGCGTCCACTGACTTTAGCAGGAACTCCGGCGGGATGGAGGACATGACTTCCCGAATTCGGTCCTCCAGTTCTTCCAATGTCCTCGGTTTGGTGCGGTAGACTTCTTCCTTTACCCACCCCAAAGAAAGAAGTCGCACGGTTACCGCTGAAAAACGGCAGAATCGGTTCATTGTAACGGTGTGGTGTGGTATGACCTCAGATCAGGTTGTGGGCCCGTTCCTTCTGCGCAACACCATGAATGCTGAGCGGTACCTTGCTATGTTGCGAAACGAGGTCTGGCCGGTTGTCAGCACATGGGAGAACATCGACGATCTGATATTTATGCAAGATGGCGCCCCTCCGCACTTCGCTCTTGTTGTCCGTGAGTGGCTGGATGCCCACTTCCCTGGGCGTTGGATGGGTCGTCGTGGTCCACATCAATGGCCAGCCAGGAGCCCCGACTTGACACCGTGCGACTTCTTTCTTTGGGGTGGGTAAAGGAAGAAGTCTACCGCACCAAACCGAGGACATTGGAAGAACTGGAGGACCGAATTCGGGAAGTCATGTCCTCCATCCTGCCGGAGTTCCTGCTAAAGTCAGTGGACGCCATTCCTGGGCGGCTCCAGAAGCTGGTGGAAAGAGTTGGAGCCCACATTGAATTTTAGAGAAAACCTACCATGTATGCCTACCTTTTCATATTATTTCTTCTGAAATAAATGGATAATATACGTATTTTTTTACCAATCCAAAATAGGGAGCTACTTTCCGCCCACCCTGTACATATATATATATATATATATATATTATATATATATATATATATATATCAACGAATGATTGACATGGTTTATATGGACCATAAAATAATACCTGAATGTATTTAAATAAATAATTCAATTGTTATATACAATGAAACAATACTCCATTCCGAAGAGCAATATATCACTGGGGAACAAAAAAAAATTTTTTTCTTGGTGCCTGAGATTTTAGACCTTATTCTAGATATTTTCATGCCACTGATTCAGAAATATCATCCATTTTGTTCTAGCAGCTCTAGTTTTTGAGATATTGCATACGTCATTACCTACTTTATTACCCTTCTGGAACGGTATTATGAGTTGCTCGTAAATCTAAATGCATCTGTATAATTAAATTGTAGCTATGATTTTGCTGATGTTGCTGTTTTGCATGTGTATTGTACATGTACTAACGTGAGTTCTTTCCTGTTACAGGTGTTGACATGGCTTCATCACGAAGAAAGTGTTTAAATCATCCAGATGTGTTTTGTTTTATCTGCGGAGAGTACACGTTCATTGAACAGAGAAAAACTATACTGATTTTGTGAAAAAAGCTTATTTTGCCTATTTCAAAGTACAACTAGGGGACCAAGATAAGCCATGGGCTCCTCATGTTGTGTGTAAAACGTGTACGGAGCATCTGCGGCAATGGACCAACGGAAAGAGGAGGTGCCTGAAATTTGGTATACCAATGGTATGGAGAGAACAGAGAAACTACAGTGATGACTGTTACTTTTGTTTGGTGAATATAAAGGGCATCAATGGACGTAACCGGAGTAAATGGACGTATCCTGACATAGACTCAGCTAGACGGCCTGTTTCACATTCAGATAAGATACCTGTCCCATCATTCAGCCATCTTCCAGAGCTCCCTCAAGAAGATGATGAATCTGCTACTGACAAAGAAAGCATATGTGGGCAAAATGACAGTGATTTCGAAGGACCATCATCAGTTGCAGAAGGTTTTAGTCAACACGAATTAAACGACCTCATAAGGGACTTAAGTCTTTCGAAGAAATCGTCTGAATTGTTAGCTTCCAGGCTGGGAGAAAAAAATTTACTGCTGCCGGGAACCAAAATCACGTTATATCGCGACAGAGAAAAGGATTTACTGCCCTTCTTCTCAAAAGAGAACGATTTAGTTTTCTGCAACAATGTGCGCGGATTGCTGATGAAAATGGGCATATCGGAATACACACCAAGTGAATGGCGGTTATTCATAGATAGCTCCAAACGGAGCCTAAAATGTGTTCTTCTACACAACGGCAACAGATACAGATCAATCCCAATTGGTCACTCAGTCGGTATGAGAGAAGACCACGGGACAGTCGCCCTAGTCCTAGAAAAGATATCATACCGAGACCACCAATGGGTGATCTGTGTGGATCTGAAGATGGTGAATTTTCTCCTGGGCCAGCAGAGCGGGTACACCAAGTACCCGTGCTTTATATGTCTCTGGGACAGTAGAGCTAAAGATGAACACTGGGTGAGAAGACAGTGGCCTCTGAGAGAAAACATGGTGGTTGGAGAAAAAAATATCATCAAAGAAGCTTTGGTTGACAGAGAAAGGATCATATTGCCACCACTGCACATCAAACTAGGTTTGATGAAACAATTTATAAAGGCTTTGAGCAGAGATGGGACGTGTTTTGGCTACATATGTAGAAAATTTCCTGCGCTGAGCATGGAAAAGCCGAAGGCAGGTATTTTCGATGGACCGCAAATCCGGGAACTCATGAAAGACCCGCGTTTCCAAGATTCAATGGACAACATTGAGGCACGTGCGTGGTCATCGTTTAGTATGGTTGTGAAGAATTTCCTTGGGAACTATAAGGCCGATAACTACGGTGAACTAGTGGAGAATATGCTCTCTTCTTTTTGTAAACTTGGCTGTAAAATGAGCATCAAACTGCATTACCTCCACAGTCATTTGGATCGTTTCCCAGATAACCTCGGTGATCTAAGCGAGGAACAGGGTGAACGATTTCACCAAGAACTAAGGACCATGGAAGAACGGTACCGCGGACGATGGGATACTCACATGATGGCAGATTACTGCTGGAGCATCCAACGCGAATGTCCTGGCACATCTCATCGCAAGAAATCTCAGAAACGCGGTTTATGTGAGATGTCTCAATGAAAGAACTTTTTTTGCCGTTCGTGTCTCAAGCTTGTTTGAATTTAATAAATATTTTTCGTACCTTATGCTTGTTTGATGTTAATACACTATTTTTGCTGACATTCATCATACTTTTGTATTCAACTGACAACAACAGTGATTGCCAGTCAGCAATTATATAATATTATATAGAAATATATATAGATATATATCATATCTTGATAAGCAGAGCTGATGGAGAAAAACTAATGTCATTTTTAGAATCAGCGACCTCAATATACCCAGAAACAGGTCTAACATCTAAGTCACCAAAAGTTGTGTTCCCCAGTGATTTATTTAAATGAAAGCCATCTCCATTTCCCAATTTGTGTCTTTATCTTGTACGAACATTACCTAATATTATTAATAGTATTTACAAAACTCACCAATCTTCTTCGTGACCCAATCCCAATCGTCCTCCGTCCCCTTTTCCCCAAGCATACACATCCCCTTCCCCTCCGACGACAACGACGTGATGAGTGCCACACGCGATGCCACTGACGTCAACCGATAAAAGCTGTTCTGTTAAATGTTAAAGATGGCCTTAAGTATCATTTTAGAAATGGATTTCTGAATTTACATGAAAAGAAATAAAGTGCCAAGATGTAATTTACCTATTAATTTAGGTTTTGAGGATGAATTCCAGTCCCCGTGCCCCAGACAACCAAAAGTGCCATCCCCGCACGTCATTACGATGCCATTGTCAGAGGCGAATATGGAAAAACTGTCTCCAGCGACGACCCGCGTGATTCCTTTTTCCTTCAATGCCTCTACGACCACTGGCCTAGATCTCCAGGGGTCTAAAGTTTCGTGCCCAAGTTGGCCTTTCCTTCCTTCACCCCAAGTGTAAACGAGACATTCTGTTTAAATGAGGAATATCACCAATCACCTTTTATTACCTGAATGTTCATAAATTTCATATATATATATATATATATATATGAAAATTATTTCACGAAAGTAACACGTGAAAAATATTTATGATGAATAAAACCACGAAGGAAAGGAAACACAAAACGGTGCTCAAGCGCTTTCGTCTAATGACATCCTCAGGAACACTGAAATACATAAAAGGTTCCGGCCTATATTAGGTTACAGAAAAAAAAAAAATTAAATAAATAAATAAAAAAAAATAAAAAAAATATAAATAAATAACATACATACACACAAACACATATACATATATATACACATACATATCTACACACATACACATATATAATATATATATATATATATATATATATATATACACATGCGATAAACGGAGAAGTAAAAATAAAACTTAAAAATTAAGGATTAGAGGATTAACAAAGAGGCAAATCGATTTTTAGCACAAGATCAAAGAGTTATAAAAATAATACAAATTTATACTGGAGATACGCCCGCATTTAACACTTGCCTTCTTGGAGTCAAGTTTCGATATATAAAAAAATAAATTGAAGATTAAAAGTAAATAAAGTAGCTTACAAGTTTACCAAAGATTAAGTGTCCTACACTTTTTATCTAGGTTTGTTTTAAAGGAATTCAAAACAACAGGATCGAGTTGAAAAAGACCTTTGCTTATGTTGAAGTTATTTGAAAGTTGAATAATGGCAGACTCAAGAATATTCTATTGACAATATTGCTCGAATGAAATAAAACTGAAGCATTATTCCAATCAATACAGTGGGATAACTCTGACAAATGGACAAAAAGAGCACTGGACAACTGTCCTGTTCTGACGGAATATTGATGCTGTTTTATACGTGTGTGCAAATCCTTTCCCGTCTGACCTATGTAAAAGGAATCACATTGTTTACACCCAATTTTATAGATAATGCCTGAATTATTGGTAGGGCTATTTTTTACTATGATATTTTTCACAATATTGTTATATGAAAATACTACATTAATATCCAAAAGTTTAAGTACATTAGCAATGCCTAAAAAGCCCGGGAAAAATGGAAGTACTAAAATATTTTTTGACAAAGTACGAGTGTTATTATTGACACGATAGAAAGTTCGTTTTGCCTTGTTGAGACAAGATTCCATAAACGCAGATGGGTAACACAGATCACTTCCAATACCGTTGATTTTTTCCAATTCGGCATCGATGTATTCCGGACTGGCGATCCTAAGGGCGCGGAGAAACATTGATGAAAAGATGGCCTTCTTAGTGGGGGTGTCATGTCCCGAGTAAAAGTGTACGTAGGACAAGTTGTTTGTTGTTTTCCGATAGATACTAAACTTAAAACCTGGGCTTTCCCTATGTACACGCACATCCAAAAATGGGATTGACTTGTCTTGTTCCACTTCTAAAGTAAACTTAATGGAGGGGACTTGATCATTTAACTGAAGGAGGAAGTTATCCAGGTCACGATTCATGGGCCAGATACACAAAATATCGTCGACGTACCGCAACCAAGGGATGCCAACCCCCAGGATTCTCGGAATGTAAGTAATTTCGAAAAACTCCATATAAATATTGGAGAGGAGGGGCGATAAGGGGTTGCCCATGGCCATCCCAAACACTTGTTGATAATACTCGTTATTGAAAGTGAATTTACAGTCTTTAATGCAAAGCTTAATAAGTTCCAAAACAATGTGTGAAGGTCAGTGGCGACTGGCGTATAGGAGCGATGGAGCGGTCGCTCCCCCTTGCTTGAAACGATAAATATTAATTTAACATATAAAAAATATATTAATTTTAAGATATTAAACTAAATATTCTTGAAATATATTTTAAAAATTCATGTGGCATATCATGATTCATGAGGCATTTTGAGTAAGCCTTCATACAGTACATAATATTCTAAACTTATAGCATAGCTTCAAACAGCGTACTGCTGTTTGAATACAAAATAATATTGCAGCCGAATGGAGCGATGGATTTTTCGCTCAAGTAAATATAAATTATATTTTACTGTTGTAATGAAAATATAAGTACAGTCGCGAATTTTTTTTATAATAACAACTTTATTTTTACTAATAGTTACTTCAGTAATAATGATATAAACCATTTATATGTATTTTATTGAAATTATTACTTATTTGTAATTAACTAGAATTGTACGTCTGGCACAGCCGCATATGTTAATACAAGTACTCTTGTGAGCGACAGTTGGATTCGCGCTAGCCTATTGTGAGTCCGTGTTGTCGTACAATTTTATGAAATCGCACCCCCATACATTTATACCACGAGTCGCCACTGGTGAAGGTAGTGGCAGGTCATACTTATGTAATTCTTGGGAGAGAAAGTCAAGCATATCATCAATCGGCACTTTTGTAAACAATGAACAAACATCAAAACTGATCAATCTATCGTTAGTTTCAGTACGTGCATTACTCAATTTTTCAGTAAGATGTGATTCCTTTTACATAGGTCAGACGGGAAAGGATTATGCACACACGTATAAAAACAGCATCAATATTCCGTCAGAACACAGGACAGTTGTCCAGTGCTCTTTTTGTCCATTTTCAGAGTTATCCCACTGTATTGATTGGAATAATGCTTCAGTTTTATTTCATTCGAGCAATATTGTCAATAGAAATATTCTTGAGTCTGCCATTATTCAACTTTCAAATAACTTCAACATAAGCAAAGGTCTTTTTCAACTCGATCCTGTTGTTTTGAATTCCTTTAAAACAAACCTAGATAAAAAGTGTAGGACACTTAATCTTTGGTAAACTTGTAAGCTACTTTATTTACTTTTAATCTTCAATTTATTTTTTATATATCGAAACTTGACTCCAAGAAGGCAAGTGTTAAACGCGGGCGTATCTCCAGTATAAATTTGTATTATTTTTATAACTCATTTGATCTTGTGCTAAAAATCGATTTGCCTCTTTGTTAATCCTCTAATCCTTAATTTTTAAGTTTTATTTTTACTTCTCCGTTTATCGCATGTGTATATATATATATATATATATATGTGTATGTGTGTAGATATGTATGTGTATATATATGTATATGTGTTTGTGTGTATGTATGTTATTTATTTATATATTTTTATTTTTTTTATTTATTTATTTATTTTTTTTTTTCTGTAACCTATATATAGGCCGGAACCTTTTATGTATTTCAGTGTTCCTGAGGATGTCATTAGACGAAAGCGCTTGAGCACCGTTTTGTGTTTCCTTTCCTTCGTGGTTTTATTCATCATATATATATATATATATATATATAATATATATATAGTTTAATGCTAAATCATATGTAAGTAATAAAAGAAGAGTCCATACCAGAACTTAAAACGATTATATGAGTATTGGACACAGCCATTTCTTTCACTTTGATTCGTGGAGGAAGTGGAACGGGTGTTAGACTAATGGAAGAATCGTAAACTTTCAAATGATAAACTACGGATCTATGTGATTTTGAAAGTCTGTGGATAGAATTGTACACGTTAGGCCTATTAATATTCAACGGAACAAAAAATACATTAGAAAGACCTAGGAGAAATTCATAATTTATATCTTTGTGGAAAGCATTAAGATCAGTTGAAGAATGAATATTTCCAATATTTTGTCATTAAAAGAAAGTGATATTAGTAACCTTTCAAAAACCACTGTACTATTGTGAATAAGTATCTTCAATAAGGAGCATTACAATACATAATACATAAAAACAGTTTGTGCACGATATAGATTCTAGATTACCTCCCTGGTTGGCTTTGCTTCCCAACTTCAATGGACAATTTCAACTCTTCGTCAATCTCATCTACACCGAGAGGATCAAAATCAAACTGGGCCAAGAGTTCAGGAAGTCGATCTTGAACAATCTTTAATTAAAAAATCATTGAAAATTTCATTTCTTGGTTTTCATTTCTTACACTGGGCACCCGGTAACTTAATGGTTACAGTGCGGACTCTGAGTAGGCTGACCATACGTACCGTTTTGAACGGGACAGTACCGTTTTTTTTATGGGTTCTGTATGGGTTCTGTCACTGAAGAATAATTGTAAGCTCAATATGTTTATGTACTTACTTTTTCATGAATACAGAATATTACATAACCCCCGTCCCTTTTTTGCCATCCCAATATCCCGTTTTTGTCTCAAGGAAATATGGTCAGCCTAACTCTGAGCAATGAAGTTCTGGTTTGCTCCCGCATACTTGCTCCTGGGTTGGGTTGAGTCAGTCGCTTATCCTGCTAACGCTCGGGCTAAAGATGACCCTTTAGGGCCCAGTCACCGCCGCATCGTTGGGAAATGAATTTCCTAGCTGTTACCTTTTATTCCTTGCTGTAATTTTTTATGCAAGAAGGCGGGGCCAAGGGCAAATGCCTACAAAAGCCCCCCACCTACATAAAAGAAGAAGAGAGCCAAAATCAAGGCCCGGGATTTTTGAGATGCCGAGACACTCTGTGTTTGAAAGATGGGAGGTCATAGACAGGAGGAAAGATGGATTTCGGAAGATTGTTCCAGAGTTGACCGGTTGAGTAGATGAAAGATTGAAAATACTGATTAATCCTTGCGTTAGTGAGGTGGACAGAAAAGGAATGAGAAAGTGTAGAAAGTCTGGTGCTACGTGCTCTCTTTAAAGGAGGAGGCATGCAGTTAGAGAGTTCAGAAGAGCAGTGTCCGTTATAATAACGATAGGAAAGAGAGAGTATGGGACACCTGATCTCTGATCTTTCTGCTATATCTGATTGGGGCAGAGAAAACCTTGTGCTTTCAATGCCTCAAAAACTCAGTTCCTCCATCTGTCTACTCGTCACAATCTTCCACACAAACTATCCCCTTACCTTCAACAATACACAACTCAATCCTTCCTTTTCTCTTAACATTCTTGGTGCTTTCTTTTCTCGTGACCTTTCCTGGAAAGATCACATAGATGCTCTTTCTAAAAGAGCTTCTAAGAGGTTAGGTGTGCTGTACCGCCTCCGCGGTTTCTTCACCCCACTCAGTTGCTGTCTCCGTACAGGGGTCTTGTTCGCCCCTGTATGGCGTATGCTTCTCATGTATGGGGTGGTTCAACCCACACAGCCGTACTTGACGGGGTGTAATCAAATGTTTTTAGTCTCATCAATTCCCACCTCTTACTGATTGTCTTCAATCTCTCTCTCTTCGCCGCAATGTTGCCTTACTCCCATAGCCGTCCTACGCGAATCATGAAGTGACTGCTGTGTGGGACGCTTTGGGAAGCGGGTGGGGAAGTGAAGAGTGGAATCATCGGCATACAGGCACGTGCACAGGGGGGGGGGCTTGGGGTGCTTGAGCCCCTGCCCTTTTTCTTCTTCATATCAAAAGTGCCCTTTTAGTAAAAATTCATAAATATATTGATTCGACATAAATTTGAATTAATTAGTTATATTTTTATTTAGTTACTGCTACTTCAACAGATTTTCAAAACTGGAATTACTTTGATATGATTTTTTTATTAGAATAATAAACTTAACATACCGTTACTATTATTTTGTCAATCAGGGAGGGCGTCCCTAGTGGTAACACTGACTGCAGCTGTTCACTGTTGATTGCGTCTCTCGGGTATGTGGGGGTATTGTTTACTGTTTGTTTATTTTACGTTAACCTAAGCTAACTAGTGATTTCTCACTGATAATTATGGTAAGTTGGAATCCAAAGCAGTGTGACATTACTCAAAAAAATATTGTATGACATTACTCGTAAAGTTGGTAAAAACGTCCACGTCCCCTACTTAGTCTTAGGCCTACTAGGCTAGGCCCATCAGTACACCAGTGTGTCAAACGATGGATTTTGGGTTTTAGTACTGGCATGAATTTCATTAAATTAATAAATGATTTATTAAACAACATATTATATTCCATATTTAAATGTATATACAGCAGAATACTGTAATTTATATGATGAGCAAGCTAAAAGTCAATATAAGTAAAATTGAATAATAATTGTAAATACACTCCAATATTTCAATATCTTCATATCTTTTGAAAATCTTGCAATAAAAACATGCCTTTTTACAAAAAATTTTCATTTATTTTCTTTAATCAGCTTTATATACAAAAATAATGCATTGAATTTAATGGAATTTAAGAATATTTACCACATACAATTTTAAAATTTTTCTTTGTGTGTGTATACATATATATAGCCTATATGGCATTGCGGATTTCATTTTTAAAAATGTTAGGGGAGTGCCATTTTTTCAACTGAGCCCCTGCCCTTCTGAAAGTCTGTGCACGTCACTGTCGGCGTAGGAGTGAATAGGACAGGGAGTGCGAATTAAAAGATCATTAATAAATAAAAGGAAAAGAGTAGGTGACAGAACAGAACCCTGAAGAACACCACTGTTAATAGCTTTAGGAGAACAGTGGCCATCTACAACCGCAGCTACGGATCGGTCAGAAAGGAAATTAGAGATGAAGGTACAGATAGAAGGATAGAAACCGAAGGAGTGCAGTTTCGAAATTAAAGATTTGTGCCAGACTCTATCAAAAGCTTCTGATATGTCTAGCGCAGCAACAAAAGTTTCACCGAAATAACGAAAGGATGATGACCAAGAGTTAGAAAGATATGCACGAAGATCGCCATTAGAGCGTCCCTTGCGGAACCCATACTGACAATCTGAAAGAAGATTGTGAGAAGAGAGGTGTTTAGGAATCTTCCTATTAAGGATAGATTCAAAAACTTTAGAAAGACAAGAAATCAAAGCAATTGGACGATAGTTGGAGGGTTGAGAGCGGTCACTCTTCTTTGGGACAGGACGAATGAAAGCGAACTTCCAGCAGGAAGGAAAGGTACCAGATGAGAGACAAAGCCGAAAGAATTTGCTTAGGTAGGGTGTCAGCACAGAAGCACAGTTCATGAGAACAACAGGAGGAACACCATCAGGACCGTACGCTTTCCTAGAGTTGAGTCCAGATCGGGGAGAAAAAACATTTTTGGAAGAGATTCTAATTTCAGACATAATAAAGTCAGAGGGAGGAGGAGATGGAGGAACAGCACCGGAATCGTCCATGGTTGAATTGTAAGCGAAAGTTTGAACAATTGAACAAAGAGTTCAACTTTGTCAGGAGAAGAGACAGCAACTGAGCCGTTGGAATGGAAAAGAAGAGGGAAAGAAGAGGAAGTAAAGTTGTTGAAGAGGTTCTTAGCCTCATGCCAGAAAGAGCGAAAAGAATTAGAATTGGATAGATTTTCACATTTTTGTCGGATGAAGGAATTTTTGTTGAGTCGAAGAACAGATTTTGCACGATTCCGAACAGAAATATAAGCTGAGTGAGAGTCAGGAGTTGGATGCCGACGGTACCTTCTGAAAGTCTCCTCTCTGTTGCGGATATTATTAGAACAAGTAAAAAATGCAAAAAACTTCACTTTTGTACGTGAAGGTCAAATTCGAATAATAAAAACCAATCTAATAGACAGAGTTTATTTCCACAACAGTTTCGATGCCCACTGGCATCCTCTTCGGGTGGATACAGAAAAACGAATGAATCAAAAACAAGAGGGAAAGCAGTCCAGGAGATCATTAAGAAATTCATACCTAGATTAGATCCCGTTCTCCCGACAACGGAAGGGCATTTTATAAAATGGTCCCGCTTATAAGTACATTCGCACAAATTTAAAACTATCTTCTTGTTCTATACATACAGATTCTATTTTTTTGCATAATTATTACATTTATTATTACATTTATTACATTTATTATTGCATTAATATTTATTACAGAAATTATAAATTTATTATTACATTGATTATTACATTGTTGTTTATTATTACAGAAATTATAAACCGAAAAACGAATGAAAAAGGCGAGAAGGAAACAATCCAGAGCGGTCGGGTACGATTTGGCGCCGCCGTTTGGGCGCGAAGCCTGTTTGGCGCCGACGTTAATTAGTATTAAATATTAAATAGTAATACTTGGTTATTAACCTGAAGTGCTGTCTGTCTTTTCAGATAAGTTGTGTTGTTGCCCTTAATAGCATAAATGTCTGAAAATATATCAAGTAAGAAAGGGAAACAGAAGTTTTCACATAATGGATATTTGTATGTGTTTGATAAATGTAGCAAGCGCGACCCTTCGTTACTTTTTTGGCGGTGCGAGCAAAAGAGTCAGTGTATTATAAGGTGTATATATAATATGGGTACTTTTCCGTTATCTGCCCCCTTGACGATTGGTTAGGTTAAGTCGTGATATTTTAGGTTAAGTTGTGATATTTTTGTTAGTTTTAACGAAAATATCATGACTGAACCTAACCATTCGTCAAGGGGACAGATAAAAATATTGTAATGATAGTTCTAAATAAATCTTTATAATTTTTTATTGTTTCAATTGTTTATATATTTTAAATGTTAAGTCCTGAGTGTAGACCTGGGGACGGCGCCAAACCGGCTCCGCGCCCAAACGGCGGCGCCCAAACTGTGGCGGCCAAACGGCGGCGCCCAAACTGTGGCGGCCAAACGGCGGCGCCCAAACGGCTCAGCGCCCAAACGGCTCAGCCCCAAACGGCTCAGCGCCAAAATGGCGGCGCCAAATCGTCCCATTTTGATTCAGAGACCATTAAGAAATTCGCACTTAAGTTAGATCCCGTTCTCCCGACACCGGAAGGGCATTTTATTAAAGGGTCCCGCTTATAAGTATATTCGCACAAATTAAAACTATCTTCTTTTTCTATACATACAGATTCTATTATTTTGACATAATTACTGCATTTATTATTACATTTACATTCTTTTTTAACATTTATTATTATTACTTTTACATTTATTATTACATTTACATTTATTACTATTACGTTTATTATTCCATTTACATTTTACCGAAAAAACGAATGAACTAAAAGCGAGCAAGGAAACAATCCAGAGACCTTTAAGAAATTCACACTTAGGTTAGAACCCGTTCACCCGACGCCGTAAGGGATTTTTTGACCAAGAATCTCATTAGAGGGTCCAGCTTATAAGTACCTTCGCACAAACTAAAATTATCCACTTGTTCTATCCATATAGATTCTATTATTTTTCTTTTGACATAATTATTGCATATATAAAGTAACTTACTTGATTCCCAATCTATAGCATGATCATTTTGGATGGCGTAATAAAAAATTGCATTATTAGTATTACAACTTCTGAAGGCATATTTATGTTCTTTAATACGGGTTTCAATATTTCTTCCAGTTTCTCCTACGTATACTAAATCACAACTTTTACAGGGAATGCTGTAGACACAGGCTTGTTCCTGTTTTGCAACGTTATTCCTAACCAATTTACTTTTTACAGTAGACGAATATTTGAACGCCAAAGCAAACTTAAAATCTTTCGTCAAAGGTTTTACTCTTTCTAAGCCGGCAATGTAAGGCAAACTCACATATTGTTTTTGGTTAACTGAAGGTTCCCGAGGGGCATAAAAAGATTTTCTGGCTTTAAAATACGCCTTTCTGATAAACCACTCAGGATATTTTAAATCCTTAAAAATGTTCCAAATCTTTGAATTTTCCGGGTCCAGCAAATGTGGGCTACAAATCCTGAGTGCTCTTAGAAACATGGAAGAAATAATTGAGCTTTTAACCCCTTCATCATGATATGAAAAATAATGAATGTACGAATTACAATGAGTAGGTTTTCTATAGACCGTGAAATTGGGTTTTCCGCTTTCGTTAATGACTAAAGCATCTAGAAAAGGTAATTGCGTTCTCCCATTCATATTTAAATTTAATAGAAGGAACAAGATTATTTGATGACAAAGAAAGTGTCAAAGTTGTTCCAGTGGTCAGGCCAAAATGAGAAAATATCGTCTACATAACGAAACCAAATTAGATTCCTGGGACATATTGTTTGCAACAATTCCGACTCATAATATTCCATGTACTATAATGTACTCAGTAGTGGGGATAAAGGGGACCCCATTTCCATACCAAAACGTTGCAAATAAAATTCTTCACCGAAGGAGAAGGCATTATTGGTACTTATCTAAAAAAACTAAGTAGATCATCAATGGGAACTTTCGTAAACAAGGACTCAACGTCAAAACTGATCATTCTTCCCCCGTGTCACCAATAATGCCTTCTCCTTCGGTGAAGAATTTTATTTGCAACGTTTTGGTATGGAAATGGGGTCCCCTTTATCCCCACTACTGAGTACATTATACATGGAATATTATGAGTGGGAATTGTTGCAAACAATATGTCCCAGGAATCTAATTTGGTTTCATTATGTAGACGATATTTTCTCATTTTGGCCTGACCATTGGAACAACTTTGACACTTTCTTTCAGTCATTAAATAATCTTGTTCCTTCTATTAAATTTAAATATGAATGGGAGGACGACAAACAATTACCTTTTCTAGATGTTTTAGTCATTAACGAAAGCGGAAAGCCCAATTTCACGGTCTATAGAAAACCTACTCATTGTAATTGGTAAATTCATTATTTTTCATATCAAGATAAAGGGGTTAAAAGCTCAATTATTTCTTTCATGTTTCTAAGAGCACTCAGGATTTGTAGCCCACATTTGCTGGACCCGGAAAATTCAAAGATTTGGAACATTTTTAAGGATTTAAAATATCCCGAGTGGTTTATCAGAAAGGCGTATTTTAAAGCCAGAAAATCTTTTTATGCCCCTCGGGAACCTTCAGTTAACAAAAACAATATGTGAGTTTGCCTTACATTGCCGGCTTAGAAAGAGTAAAACCTTTGACAAAAGATTTTAAGTTTGCTTTGGCGTTCAAATATTCGTCTACTGTAAAAAGTAAATTGGTTAGGAATAACGTTGCAAAACAGGAACAAGCCTGTGTCTACAGCATTCCCTGTAAAAGTTGTGATTTAGTATACGTAGGAGAAACTGGAAGAAATATTGAAACCCGTATTAAAGAACATAAATATGCCTTCAGAAGTTGTAATACTAATAATGCAATTTTTTATTACGCCAGCCAAAATGATCATGCTATAGATTGGGAATCAAGTAAGTTACTTTATAAATGCAACAATTATGTCAAAAGAAAAATAATAGAATCTGTATGGATAGAACAAGTGGATAATATTAATTTGTACGAAAGTACTTATAAGCTGGACCCTCTAATGAGATTCTTGGTCAAAAAATCCCTTACGGATTCGGGGGAACGGGTTCTGACCTAAGTGTGAATTTCTTAAAGGTCTCTGGATTGTTTCCTTACTCGCTTTTGAATCATTCGTTTTTTCGGTAAAATGTAAATGGAATAATAAACGTAATAGTAATAAATGTAAATGTAATAATAAATGTAAAGGTAATAATAATAAATGTTAAAAAAAAAACGTAAATGTAATATTAAATGCAGTAATTATGTTAAAATAATAGAATCTGTATGTATAGAACAAAAATATAGTTTTAATTTGTGCGAATGCCCTTCCGGTGTCGGGAGAACGGGATCTAACCTAGGTTCGAATTTCTTAATAGTCCCCCCCTGGACTGTTTTCGCTCTTGTTTTTGGTTCATTCGTTTTTCTGTATCCACCCGAAGAGGATGCCAGTGGGCATCGAAACCGTTGTGGAAATAAACTCTGTCTATTAGAGTGGGTTTTTATTATTCTAGAACAAGTAAAGTTAAACCAAGGTTTTTTTGCATTAATGTAGGAATAGAATATGGAATGTACGCCTCCATGCCCAAGAGAATCACCTCCGTGATGCGCTTAGCACATTCGGAAGGTCCCCAGCCACGGAAGCAGTAATCATTCCATGGGAAATCAGAGAAGTACTGCTGCCTAAGGGCCTCCCAATCAGCGGCGCCGAAGTGCCAAAATTGAGGCGCCTTTGGCACTTGGGAGGATCGAAAGGCCGAATTGGAGCGATAGGACATCAAACATAAGTTTGTGATTGGAGGAGCCTAAAGGAGAAAAAGTTTGACAGAGTAAGAAGAAAGATGAGCGGTAAGAAATAAATCCAGAATGTTGGGCCTATCTCCAAGGCGATCGGAGATACAAGTAGGGTGCTGTACAATCTGCTCTAGGTCATTTAGAATAAAAAAGTTGTCAGTAGTTCACCAGGGGTGTCAGTGAAATGGGAGGAAAGCCAAAGGTGGTGGTGAACATTGAAATCTCCTAAAATGGAGATTTCAGCAAAGGGAGAGCGGGATAGAATGTATTACACTTTGGAAGTGAGGTAGTCAAAGAATTTTGGATAGTCAGTAGAATTAGGGGAAGGTAAACATCGCAGCTGTATTTAGTTTGAGATTGGCATGTAAGCCATAGCCAGAGGGTATAGAATTCGGAAGATTCGAGTTCGGGAATCCAAGAACAAGTTAGGTCATTGCGTACATATACGTAACATCCACCTTTGGAGTGAAAATGATTACAGAAAAAGTAAGAGGGTACAGAAAAGGGGTTGCTGTAGTCGTCCCAGACACCTGAATTTCAGTGAGGAAAAGGGGTTTAGAGGAGAGGAGAGGAGAGGTGGTGTTCAACAGATTGAAAATTTGAGAAAATGCCACGAATGTTGCAGAAATTTTAGAAAAGTGAATCAGACAGAGGCCCAGAACATCTTGACTGGGCTGCCCGGGTCTGCGTCTCCGGTATCAGCAGTAGGGGAGCCAGAAGTGGGGAAACTTATCGTCCCCTCCCCCCAGGGAGTCATTATATGTCTCAGTATTGAGAGATGTGAATAAAAGCCACAGTATAAGAAACTTAGTACCTGAGAAATATCAGTTTTCATCGAAAACTTGTTTCCTATTGCGCTAGACATATCAAAAGCTTTTGATAGAGTCTGGCATAAATCTTTAATTTCGAAACTACCCTCCTACGGTTTCTACACTTCTGTTTGTGCCTTCATCCATGATTTTCTTTCTGACCGATCTATAGCTGCGGTTGTAGATGGTCACTGTTCTTCTCCTAAAACTATTATTAATGGTGTTCCTCAGGGCTTGTTCTGTCACCCACTCTCTTTTCCTTTAATTTATCAATTATCTATTAAGTCGCACTTCCTGTCCTATCCACTCATATGCCGATGATTCTACCCTTCACTTCTCCAACCGCTTCACAAAACGTCCCTCTCAACAGTTACTCTATGATTAACGTAGGACAGCTGTGGTGCACCTGACTTCTGATATTTCTACAATCTCTGATTGGGGCAGAGAAAAACCTTGTTGCTTAAAATGCTTAAAAAACTCAAGTTCTTCATCTGTCTACTCGTCACAATCTTCCACACGTCTATCCCCTTATCTTCAACAATACACAACTTAATCTTTCTTCTTCTCTTAACATTCATGGCGTTTCCTTTTCGCGTGATCGTTCCTGGAAAGATCACATAGAGGCTCTTTCTAAAACAACTCTAAGAGGTTAGGTGTGTTGTACTGGCTCCGCGATTTCTTCACCCCCCCTCAGTACAGGGGTCTTGTTCGCCCCTGTATGGACTATGCTTCTCATGTGTGGGGTGGCTCAACCCACACAGCCGTACTTGACCGGGTGTAAGCAAAGGCTTTTCGTCTCATCAGTTCCCCACCTCTTACTGATTGTCTTCAATCCCCCTCTCTTCGTCGCAATGTTGCCTCACTCTCTCTACTATCGCTATTATAACGGACACTGCTCTTCTGAACTCTCTAACTGCATGTCTCCTCCTTCAAAGGAGAGCACGCAGTACTCTATTTTCAACACATTTTCAGTCCTTTTCTGTCCAACTCTCTAATGCAAGGGTTAATCGGTATTTTCTATCTTTCATCTACTGAACCGGTGAAATCTGGAGCAATCTTCCTCAATCCTTCTTTGCCCCCTGTCTATGACCTCCAATCTTTCAAACGCAGAGTATCCAGCTATTTCGAAAACCTTGGATCTTGATTTTGGCTCTCTTTTTCCTCTATGGGTGTGGGGGGGTGGGCTGTCGTGTTTTATTTATTAAAGGATCTATTTGTCCGACATATTAATAGTACAACAGGTAAATGAATGTCTGTCAAGCGTTACCAGCCGACTTTTCACTGACAGACCTTAAGGAGACGAAATAATTTATCGGTTGGATTTTTTTATGTGCTTATTAAAATAAATAACTGAAAATAGGACTCAATTCTTTAGAATAATGGCGAATGTTATTACATTAAACAGCAGCGGGAGAGAAAGTCTGGTAATTGCGAATGATAACATGACAAGCTATACTGTACTTACAACATTTTAAGAGCCCCCGAAAACCTGCGATCTTGACTGAACAAAATTTAGAATTTAACTCCCAGGGTATATAAGATTTTATGGCACCCTTGTAGAGGGTTTTCCCCAACTTTTATCCCCAAGGGGCAGCCTTTCTCCTACATTCTCAACAGAAACATCCAGAAAAAATATAAAACCGTTACCATCTTTGGGTAGTTACATTCAAACAAGCATCTTCAGTTTATCTTTCCTAAACAACTATATAATAAAACGCTATATTAAAAGGTTTAATAAGAAATACTTACAAAAAAATGTTATATTAACAAACTTCATCACAAATAATTCTCAAACAAATACAAATAAACATGGACGATATTTCGAAATTTCTCTCAGAGGTTAGATTGCGTTCGGGCGAGGACTTTGTAATTTTTGACTACCTGTGGTAGGTCATGGTTCGGATTCCACGTTAAGCTGTAGGTCTAAGGTCGAGCAGCAAGCTTGACCTTCGTCAGAATGAACAAGTCAGGCAGAAGCAAAACCAAGGTTAGCCAAGGTGTATTCAAACTAGGTTGGGTTAGTTTCTTTCTTTGATGGGACTATTTAACCTCCATCGCAACATCTACGGTCATATGACGGAGAAGACCTACAGTTTTATGTCGGATCCGAACCAAGGGTCGTTAAATAACTTGGATGCAGAGGATGGTCTCCCATCCAACTATTCTCCAGACCTAATGTCACCTAACTTCGCTGATTAAGGGGAAGCGGTGTTATGGCACTGGCCATGACATAGCCCACGTTGAGTTAGAAATTATGAATTGTCCAATCATGGCCCCTGTTTATTTTTTTTCAAATACCGACCAATCAGAGAGAGGAAAATATTTACGCCTTAACTCTGATAGCATTTCGTTAGACGTCGGGTACGATTTGGCGCCGCCGTTTGGGCGCGGAGCCGGTTTGGCGCCGCCGTTAATTAGTATTAAGTATTAAATAGTAATACTTAGTTATTAACCTGAAGTGCTGTCTGTCTTTTCAGATAAGTTATGTTGTTGCCCTTAATAGCATAAATGTCTGAAATATATCAAGTAAGAAAGGGAAACAGAAGTTTTCACATAATGGATATTTGTATGTGTTTGATAAATGTAGCAAGCGCGACCCTTCGTTACTTTTTTGGCGGTGCGAGAAAAAGAGTCAGTGCAAAGGACGAATACATACAGAAACAATATAAGGTGTATATAATATGGGTACTTTTCCGTTATCTGCTCCCTTGACGATTGGTTAGGTTAAGTCGTGATATTTTTGTTAAAACTAACGAAAATATCACAACTTAACCTAACCAATCGTCAAGGGCGTACAGTTGACCTAACCGGGAAGTGACGATTGGTTAGGTTAAGTCGTGATATTTTTATTAGTTTTAACGAAAATATCATGACTGAACCTAACCAATCGTCAAGGGGGCAGATAAAAATATTGTAATGATGGTTCTAAATAAATCTTTATAATTTTTTATTGTTTCAATTGGTTATATATTTTAAATGTTAAGTCCTGAGTGTAGACCTGGGGGCGGCGCCAAATCGTACCCGACTGTGGCGCCCAAACGGCGGCGCCAAATCGTCCCATTCCATTCGTTAGAATATATCATATACAGAATGTCCCATAAAGATGTATACACTCCTTGAAGTTGAAAAATTTCCATATATATTCACATATTTGATATCAGTAAAGTTCACTGAGAAGCTGAAACGTCACTTTTATTTTGTGGGAGAAATAGGCCACGCATAGGCTAGGTCCTTTTTGTTTGTAGGCAAAAAGGCCTAGCCTATCAGTACCTTATTTAAAATGGCAGAATTCCGTTTGACGTTCGAACAACGGAAGCAGATATTGAAGTGCTATTTCAAACCGAACATATTAGCGAGGTACAGAGATGTTGGATACGTGAATTTGCCTCTACACCACGTACACGTTTGACTATTTCAAGATTACGTGACAAATATGAACAAGATGGCACTGTGCAAGACGTGTGCAAGGAACATTCAGGAAGACCTCAAACATCGACTTGTGAAGACAATAAGGAAAATGTTCCTCAAATGATTACCAATACGCCGAAAAAATCTGTCAGACAGTGTTTGCGTGAGACCACAATTAGCAAAACAAGTGTACACAGGATACTTAAATCTGCTAAGTTTAAGGCATATGTGCCGCAACTGTTGCACGCCATCAACGAGAACGATCCAGACCGGCAAGTTGAATTTTGCGAGTGGTTCTCACGCAGATGTCTTGAAGATGAGCACTTTCCTGACACAATTGTATGGTCTGATGAAGCAACTTTTAAGCTAAACGGAAAGCTGAATCGGCATAACAGTATTTACTGGGCTTCCGAGAATCCATATATTTCTTTGAAAAGAGCAGTGAACCGACCGGGAGTGACAGCATAGTGTGGAGTGTCATCCAGAGGACTTGTTGGCCCTTTTTCTCCTATAGGACAGTCACAGGCCCTGTGTATCTCGACATGCTACGTGAATCACCCATGCCTACTATCCATCAGCAGTACGGCGAGGATGATTTCTACTTTCAACAAGATGGAGCACCACCTCTACCATTGCGCTGTTAGGGCATACCTCGATGCCCACTTATGGATTGGACGAAGAGGAAATAAGGCGTTTCCACCCCGATCACCTGATTTAACACCTTTAGATTTTTCTGTTGGGTAAATTAAAACATGAAGAGTACGCAAGAAATCCAAATACACTTGAAGCTACGACATGAGACTGAAGAGGCTTGCAGAAATATTTCACTGGAAACCTGTACACATGTATGTAGGTCTGTTTTACGTCGTGCTCAGCAGTGCATAAATGCAAGAGGTGGACATTTTGAACATTTTCGCCAATAAACTAGTTTATTAATATGCTTATTTATTATCCTCCTTCAAAGTGATGTTTCAGCTTCACAGTGAACTTTACTGATATCAAATATGTGAATAAATAAGGAAGTTATTCAACTTCAAGGAGTGTATACATGTTTATGTGTGTATATATATATATATATATTATATATATATATATATATATATATATATATATATATATATATATATATATATATATACACGGTCGCACGGTTTGTGTGTAACATAAAAGATCTCAGGGGACCATTCTGAGTTCAATCCCATATACACACACACACACACACACACACACACTGGTTATGTGCATGTAATTATTGCATTTAGAAAAAAGTTCCCCTTATACGATATATCAGTAAATAAGTAGATTTTGAACTAAGCCAAACCTCAAACAACAAACCTCTGAAGCTGGCGGCCTGAATTCAGGGTCCCTCTGAAGAAGATCTCGGACTAGTTGACGAAACCCGGGAGAATAGTTTCCTTTGATTGGTGCAAATTGTCCCTAAACAAAGCGTATCATAAATGATTACCAAATTAAGTACTTTTTACGTTCTCTCTTTGAACAAAATTATTTTATGTTTATTTTTTTAAAAGAAGAACACAAAACTACAAACATACCTTCATAATTTTGTTGACAAGCGCTGGCAAATTTGATCCTTCGAAAGTTTTTTGTAGACACGCCATTTCGTACAAAATACAGCCCAAAGCCCAAATGTCACTTTTCTCATCATACTGTTTTCCTTCACACTTAAAAGTGAAAAAAGGAAAAAAAAATCAGAGCAATAAACAGAAACAAAATCAATTATGTCAGATACTGTTCAAAATACTGTACTTAGAAATTCTTAAATATTGATAACCATTTCCGGGCTGATATAATATGGAGTTCCTAATACAGTGTTAGCGTGCGCGTGCTTTGTAGACATCATTTTGCTAATTCCAAAATCTCCCACTTTCACGACTCCTTGTTTAGTTAGAAAGATATTAGCAGTTTTCAGGTCCCTGTAAATAATAGCCAAATATAAATTAAGAGATATCATCACGAACAAATCGGCACTTAAGCAAACACTAAATCTGCCATTAGAGATCACTGTCATGTCGCTGGCCATCAACTATCTTACAATTTTTTTAGAATTAAACAACAACCACGTAACAGAGCTTCACTTTCCAGAATCATCACAAATGGAGTTTCGGTGTAAGGTGAAACGCTTCAACTCCAACTCCGATCATTACAGATCCTCCATCAAAAACCTACACTCAGTAATTACTCATCGTCACGTAAATTCTAAATACGTAAATGATTTTCATTCATACTAAATATGTCATTTACAAAAATGAATTTAGATCATTCAGTTACAGTCAAGATCAAAAAAGATCTGAATATTTTCAATCTTACTGAGCTTAGGTGATCAATATCACTAAAAAAAGTATCGCATTTACTCCTTAATCTGACGTGAACATAAAATTTTAACCATTATTAAAATTTTAACCATTATTAAAATTTTAACCATTATTATTTATAAGTGTAGTAATATAGGTTTAATTATTATGTAGAATCAATTTCAATGCTTAATATTTATAGTTTTAATCTACCAGTTTAAATTTGAAATAAAATAACTTTTTGTTAAAATTAACCAACCACTGATTATTTATTGGGAGAGATTACCTTTAATAATGGCAATGTCACTTTTTAAGACATGGACACTGTCCACGGGAAAACTATATACATGCTCAAATTATATACACCAATGCTACTCTATCCAAGCAAATTCTATAAATAGTATGGCGCCCAAATTCTTGAAAAGATATATTATAGAAAAAATGCCCCTTCTGTAGGTTAGGTTAGGTTAGGTTAAATTATTTAATTTTAATTTATTGGATCAAGTAAAGATAATCCCTCCCAGGTCACACTAGTAAAGCAAATCCCTCCCAAAAATGACCAAGTAAAGATAATCCCTCCCAGAAAGTAAAGTAAAGTGAAGCAGTCTGACATAAGGATAAAAATTAAGAGAATCTTTTTTTAAAAATGATTTATTTGAAAACAAAATTTATTAAAATTCATTTATTACAATGGATCAAGTAAAGATAAGCACCCCCAACCTTTTTTAGTTAGCTTTATAAGGCTAACTAACGAAAATATCACGACTTAACCTAACCAATCGTTAGGTCAACTGTACGCCCTTGACGATTGGTTAGGTTAGGTCGTGATATTTTTGTTAGTTAGCCTTATAAAGCTAACTAAAAAAGGTTGGGGGTGCTTAACTTTACTTGATCCAAAGACTTTAATTAAAGCGGTATTGCGGTATTGCGGTAAAGCGGTATTACCAACTTTACCAAGTAAAGATGATCCCTCCCAAAAAATGATCAAGTAAAGATAGTCCCTCCTTTTTCTGTTGGGAGGGATTATCTTTACTTGATCCAATTTATTTTCTATTAAAGTGGCATGTCCGTAATCTGTACCCTTCGTTGACACGAAAGGGGAAATTACGAAGAACTGTGCAAACCAACAAAAATTCCAGACACACATTGTCCACGTAACTATTTCGCTCTTTCCATAACTAGGGAGGACATCTTCCCATAGTGGTACTATGGTACAATAAAAAAATGGAACAGATAAATTAATAGAAAATGTACAGACTTTTAGTTTGCCCCTCTTCATACAAAACATGGCCTAATTACCGTGAACAAACGTTACCGAGGGAACAGCCCATAACAAAACCTGATAAGAATTTGGTTTAAACTACTACTCTAATCTAATTATACTTAGTCTATCTCAAAGAAGCTACAAGGTCGGCAAATACTGGTACGTTAGTTTTTCAGGAAATGAGATTCACAACTGTCTTTAATCCTTATGAGGTCGTATTTAGAACCAATAAGTTTAATTTTACGGGGCAGGAATCTCCTTAGATATCTATAGAGAGTTTTTCTACCAGAAACAGAAACTAATACAAACATAAGTTCACCATTACTTTCAATTTCTCAATAAAGTCTTGCTGTAATACACTAAAAGCACCTGTGAAGAATGTCTTGATCGTGCATGTATCTGATTGCAGAGCAAATCTGATGAAATATCATTAATATCTCTCTTTTCATCGAGTCGCTTCGTCCTGTTGGTGAGGAACTGAGCGAGATTTCCTCCGTCAGCATACTCCATTTCAATGCACAAGTAAACGTCCTTCTCAAAACTGTCTAAATAACTTTTAAAAAAGAGAGAACATAATTTGTATAACTTATAATTATAATTTATAATTTTATTGTTCAGGTAAATTTCATATGAAACACCTGTAATTCCGAATTGCTCCGATAAATGTAGAGCAAAATTGAAGTGTCCAAATTTCTATGAGTTAATTGTCGTCTATCCTTTATTTAAGGTCGAGAAACAAGTCTTTACACTGACAACCATTAACATAACACTAACTATTAAATGCTTTGCATTGCTAATTCTCAATCGGAACAGTGTTATAAGTGATTTCGCATTTGGTAAGTGAATATATACTGAGCAATTAGGACATCCTAAAATTACACTAAATCTACAAAGCTGAAATGATCCTTAAACCTTATAATATTGGGATGATCCATCATAGCTAAAACATTCACTTCATTGAGAGCCATTTGTCGTTCGGGGGCTGAGAGTTCAAGCATGTTGATTTCCTTAATTATCACTAGAATATCATCAGCTTTCCTTCTATACAAAATGGCAGTACCAAATGCTCCTGAAAGAAAAATAAAACCAAACATTTTATGTATATATAAGAAATATTTTTGTTTAACTATTTTGAAGATCAATTGAATACTCTCTATGAGACGCGTTCTTTTAACTGTGTAAAGCTGTCTCCAAAGGAGGTCAAAGTATAGTTCAGAAAGCACAAAACCATCTTTTTTTTCTCTTAGACTTTCTTTACATTTTTGTACTTGTGAGATACGGATAGAGTCCCCAAACTGTTACACGTCCAAATTAAAACGTTCGTACCTTCTTGCATATCGAACCTACAGCTACGAGTTAGCCCTTATTAAAGAGCGTAAAATTTCCTTTTACGAGTACTACACAAGAAATTTCACCACACTTTGATAACTCTCTCATTTTAGCACATGATCAGGATAAGATCGTGATAAAGGAAAGTTAACGTCACAGTTACGATATCCTTTTAAGAAATTTAAAAAATTTTCATCATTATAAAAATTATATGATTTTGTTTATTTGCGTATACGATTTTATATTATTATAAAATATGATAATTTCTTTGAATGAAACTTCCTCTCATTTAATAAGTAAACCAAATAACTTAACCAGAGTGAAAAATGTAACCTCACCTCTAGCCTCTCTTACAACTAATTCCTGCCTTTTCTATTGTACTTGAAACTTTCGAAAATTGACAAATTATTTGCGACTTCGCAAACAAAGTAAACAAAAAAATGGGATTACTTTTTCTTTCTAAATTCAAACTCAACCTTCTAATATACCTTGAGAAAGCCAGATAATTTTTGTTCTTCTTCTTTTACTGTACAATGAAATGAAGTGGATATCAACCAAAACTTAACCCTCAGTGAAATTTATGAAATACAGATTCTAAATGTACAGGTAGAATAACATAGTAGCTAATATGGAAATGAGTTACACTCGTGAGGAAAAGGCGGAGGCGGAGGCTTTTTCTTCACGAGTGTAACGCGCTCCCATATTAGCCATTGCTTGTTATTCTACCTACAACAAAAAAAAAAAGGTCCCAAAACAAGACATCAATTTGAACATTTGTTTTAGTTCTAATGTATTATTTTTGCAAATTTAATTTAAAATAATTTTTTCTATGAGACCGGACTTATGGGACACCCTGTATATGAGAAATATCTAACAACCTTTGCCAACTTTTCGAATTTTTTCGTAGTCGTTTTTCAGATCTTTCATTTTGTTCCTCGTTCCTCTGACGATGTTTCGGAGGTTCTCTTTCAGTTGTTTCAAGTCGAAATACAACGAACCTGGAGTCACTTTGGCTGATCCTTCAGAAAGCCAACGAACTACTTCCACGTCCGTTCCAGCCAAGTCGACACTCATCGCGACGGGGATCTATTTGTGTATGAATGTCGGGTAAATATTTCACGGAGACTAGTTCTTTGAAACTTGTTAGTCCAGAGCTGGGCACTTGCGGCATATTGCGGTACTGCGGTACTGCTGCACTACCAAACCGGTACCAAACCGGTACGCGGAAATTTGAATGCGGTAGCGGTACTGCGGTACTTTCAGCGATCCTTTGCGGTACTGCGTTATGGGGGCCCGGGGTGGTAGTGCGGTGGTACCGCAAGTACCGCAGTACCGCAAAATATGCCGCAAATGCCCAGCTCTGCTTGTTACATACTGTAGATTCTGAGTGATCGAAATTGGTCATGTGGTTTTACTAAACATTTACTTTAGTGGAAGTAACTTGAATGAAAAATAATAATTAATCAAGATAAAAAATGAATGAAATATGTATACCAATGAAATAGATCCTTAATATGTAGCTATACATGTTGATAACGATAACACGTAACAGTATTTCAAAGAGTATCAATAACTTGGTCTACGTAAATCAAACCCTAATTATATGGAACACGCTTCTACATAAAAAAAAATGGTAATTCCAGTAACCTTCAACAAGAGAGAGTTTTATTTACTGAAGTTTATGAAGATGCCCAAATTTCACCAATAATACAAGAGTGTATAGTTGCAGAAATAAATTCGCCGAAAATTGTAATAAAAAAAAATAATACGTATGGCGCATGAAGGACCACTTAGGTTGGAATTTAAACATATCGTGTGGTACGGGGACGCTCGTCTACTAGGATGCGAATATGCGCTTTAATCTCTACCTTTTCGTTTTATTATTTTCTGTCTTTTACACCCTAACTATTTGCTACCTTCTCACCCCACAGTCCATCCGGAAACGAGATTTTGTTAATGTATGAATGCATAGTTCATTCTTAGTCTTTTTGATAAAAATAAAATAAAAAATACTACAGAAATACTACTATTTTATACTAAAAATACTAAAATACTAAAAAATACTACTATTTTCGATAAAAATAAGAGAAAAAATACTAATTAGTAATTTATGGAACTTTTGGAAATTTCATATTTATTTCAAAATTATCAATTCTCACCCAAATTACTCTAAATTACTTTCGGCAAATTTATTTCCTGCAAATGTACATCATAAATTCTGCTGTTCTCATCCGCTGAAACTAAAAAATAGATACTTCCACATATAAAATATATATTTTAAAAAATTATATGGACACAGACCTCGAGCAAACTTTGTAGAGTGGAAGAAATGATTGGTCCATCTTGACCGTTTGCAGGATGTGCGGCCAAAAAATCCAGACGAGCGTTCATAAGGGATTTGTCTAAGTGGTTCATGACAAGCGTTTTGAAGAACTCCCGAACAGAAACCTGTTCGTTGGCTGAGTGACTGTTCAACACCTAAGTGAATAAATATTAAAAGAGATTATATATATATATATATATATATATAATATATATATACAGGGTGTCCCCAAAAAAACTATATACTCTTTATAGCATCATATATTTTATAATTAAAAAAAAAACCAAACAATATATTGTTATAGCAATTGCCAATGAAAGGTAAATTAGTAATTTAAGTGATCAAAATGTTATAGCGAGTTGTTGCATATAAAATTTAATTAACTACGCCAAGTGCTCAAAATGTTCTCCGGCGGCATGAATGCACTTTTGAATGCGTCGACTAACTGATTCGCAGACATGGACTAATGTGGATGCTGTGATGGTCCTGCACTTTTCCCTAATTGCATCCTTAAGGTGTTCGAGTGTTGCGGGTCTTGTACCATAAACTGCATCCTTCAGGTAGCCCCACAAGTAAAAATCAAGTGGAGTCAAGTCCGGTGAACGTGGAGGATACTCAACGCTTCCTCTTCGTCCTATCCAACGGTTAGGCAACGTTTCATCGAGGTACCTTCTGACATCACAATGATAATGAGGGGGGGGGCTCCATCTTGTTGAAAGTAAAAGTCGTCGTTTCCAAACAACTTCCGAACTGCAGGTATAATTTCTGTCCGCAGCATGTCGAGATATGTGGCACCGGTAACTGTCCCTTAAAGAAAAATGGTGCAACCAAACCCCTGGATGATAAACCACACCATGCTGTTAATCCTGGTAAATTAACATGTTTATCCACATAAACGTGTGGATTATCAAGTGACCAGTACCTGCAATTGTGTCGATTACAAGGCCTTTGATAAAACAAGGCCAGGCTTAGTCGACGCATTCAAAAGTGCATTCATGCCGCCGGAGAACATTTTGAGCACTTGGCGTAGTTAATTAAATTTTATATGCAAACAACTCGCTATAACATTTTGATCACTTAGATTACTAATTTACCTTTCATTGGCAATTGCTATACCAATATATTGTTTGGTTTTTTTTTAAATTCTAAAATATATGATGCTATAAAGAGTATATAGTTTTTTTGGGGACACCCTATATATATATATATATATGCAATAAAATCACAGAATAACACGTGATCTTATTAATAAGCAAACACCACAGGGAAAAAGGAATATATCATGAAAAAGCTCGGATTTCGTTTCTTTTTCCTTTTCCCTGTGGTTGTTTGCTTATATATATATATATATATATATATATATATATATATATATATATATGATACACACAGATCGTGCATGGAACAAGGAACTCTTCTGGGAAAATTAAATCCACTGTAGTCCGAATAAGTAATGGTAAATGACAAACTATAGTTTTTCTTTTTCATGATGTTAGCCCGACGTGGGCAACGGGTCACTCGCAAAGACACCCTAAAAATATAGCTTCCCTCACCAACTATCTGCAAAGCAGATAGGATCCAGCTTTGGGACAGGATCTAGGGGTTACAGCTACACCTAGCCTACTATATCCAGAACCTCAATATAAGCAAAAGTCCCGTTGCATTCGCGTCGGATTGAATACATCACAGAAAAAGGGGTAACTATTGTGTTTTTTTACTCAAAAAACCAAAACTTAAACCTCGACTGGCAAAATTGAGTGTCCACTTTTCAAGGCACATAACATGTCCGTTTCATGATGGGACCTCAGGGGACCTCAGGGGACCATTCTGAGTTCAATCCTATATAGTACAGTGTGTCCGTAAAGTCATGGTGGGATTTTAAATAGCTATATTATTGCAACGAAACATGATAATGAGATGAAAAAAAGGCAAATTGAAGAACAACTCTAAAAGAATAACTTTATTTAACGTAGTTCGATATGGGCTCCTCTGGTAGCCCTGCAGACATCTAGGCGGTGATGTGTGTCCGTAAAGTCATGGTGGGATTTTAAATAGCTATATTATTGCAACGAAACATGATAATGAGATGAAACAATGCCAAATTTAAGAACAACTCTCAAAGTTGTATCTTGTAGTTAGTCTAGGCTAAGCTTAACCTTTATCTCGTAGTTAGTCTAGGCTGTCCACATACCTATGTTGAACATGAGCGTAATAGCCCGAAAGTTAATGTGTGGTGTGCTCTAGCACGAGATCGAGTGATTGGCCCATTTTTCTTCGCGGAACCCACTGTGACGTCACACAACTACCTCGCTATGTTGGAACATTTTGCAGTACCCAATTTATTGACAATAATGTCATCTTTCAGCAAGATGGTGCTCCTCCGCACTATGCCAACGTTGTTCGAGAATTCCTTAATGAAAAATTTCGACAGAGATGGATAGGAAGAGGAGGATGGAAGCCATGGCCTCCACGCTCTCCGGACCTGACACCTTTGGACTTTTATTTGTGGGGTTACGTCAAGCAAAGCGTGTACAGTGTACCCATTAGAGATATTCATCACTTGCACGAGCGAATCACGGAAGCTATCGCATCCGTCACTCCTGATGTTCTTGGGCGTGTGTGGC
Organism: Bathynomus jamesi; assembly: GCA_023014485.1. NCBI lineage: Eukaryota > Metazoa > Arthropoda > Malacostraca > Isopoda > Cirolanidae > Bathynomus > Bathynomus jamesi. The sequence goes on along the minus strand of JAJOZX010002668.1, from coordinate 438,839 downwards.
TGGAATTGAATCACCGCCTAGATGTCTGCAGGGCTACCAGAGGAGCCCATATCGAACTACGTTAAATAAAGTTATTCTTTTAGAGTTGTTCTTCAATTTGCCTTTTTTTCATCTCATTATCATGTTTCGTTGCAATAATATAGCTATTTAAAATCCCACCATGACTTTACGGACACACTGTATATACCTCTCAACCTTTCAAATGTTGCGTGCGATGATTCCTCATTTCACGAAGGTCAAGCTTGTCGCCCTTCCTCTCGAGTTGGCCTGGTGAAGTAGTGACTTGGTTTCTTGTACTCCCCACCTCACATAGCCAGGTACGCCCTGCTCATCGGGGATTGTTCTGAGCCAGACGTCTAATCTTCTTTTCAAGATTTCCACTGCAACACCACTCGTGTTCCTTAGGTCTTTGGGCAGCTGATAAAACAGTTTTGGTCCTCTCACAACAAAACTATTTTCTTTCAGGGTTAAGGATGTTCCCTGTCTCGCCTTTAATTTGGGAGCACGACACAGTCTTCCTTTTCTACTTTCCACTGTTGTTTGGGGAGTTACAGGGTTCAGAGTAAGATTAGGGACTAGTTTCTCCATTATTTTCCAAAGTATAAATAATGGGGCATCTCTCTCTCCTCCTTTCCAGGTGAAGATAGGTTTAGTTCGCGTATCCCTTCTAGTTGTGTAATATCTTCTTTTTTATCTGGGCACGTTAGGACCAAACAGTATGATCAGTGTTTCCAGTAAAGGAATCATTATATTCCTATCCCTTCGTTTAAAGGTTCTCAGTATCTACCCGTTTACTGCTATCTTATTTTATTTTTCGAATTTCGCATCATCAATCATTACAACCCCTAAATCTTTTGCTCTAAAATTTTTTTTAATTTCCTGTCCATTTGGGGTATAATATTCTATGGATTTTAGGTCCTCTCTTTTTCCGTACCGTAACAGATGAAATTATATATATATATATATATATATATATATATATATATATATGAGGCGTAGAGAATAGAAAGGGCGTACGCCCGAAAATCAAGTTTTGAGATAAACGCATTTATTAAGTTAGCGAACGTTGTTGCTCGTTAACGACTGAACCGAGTTTAATGGTTTTCGTCTCAAGCCCGTGTAGTGTATGTGGACACGCGTCACACCCATGGAATACAGCGTGCTGATTGGTTACTGCGCGAAAAAGGGATATCGGGGAAACCAGGAGATACGCCTGTGCTATTCTAATGGCGTTATATATATATATATATATATATATATATATATATATATATGAAATGAAAATTCTTGGTGGCGAGCGGATGAATAGGGTTCTACCCCGGTCGCTAAACCTCTAATTCAAAGCTTTAGTTAATCTTTTCCTTAATTTATATAATAAACCATCTTCAATATTTTATATCTTTACTAAAACTCCTATACTAACCTTATCTCCAGGACCACATATGTTCAACTCCGTTTCTGAGCCCAAAAGTACAAATCCAATGGTTTCAGCCTTTCTGCCTTGCAGAGCACTCGCTACCTCGGCTAAAAATGTTAAATAAAAAATGTAATTCATTTAATACTCCACTTTGCCAAACTTACCATTACACAGAGAAAAATACCTTTTTAAACTGTATATATATATATATATTTAACTGTTTGTTATCCATTTCAAGTGATTAAACCAAATGCACTTTATCCATTTAGATTGATAAAGGTAATAGCCATGTTCCATACTCCCCATAGAAACGGGGGTAGGGGCCCCAGCCTCGATTACCTTAGTCAGAGTCAATTAAATGGAGATAGCCGGTCTGCCGCTTCGCTGTGACATAAGATACAGAAAAAGACAATTAATCTCCCAGCTCTAGGCAGCACTGGGGTTCGAACCCATTACTCGAAGGAGTCTCAGTACTGCCGAGCGGCACCCTAACCGATCAAGATTTAGGTTGGTTATCAGAAAAATGAGCAGGATTTGTTAAATCCTCGTATGGTTGTTACTGTTTACATGATTTTGCCTCTATACTAACAGTCAGGTTCATATAACAGAGAACTCACAGCTTTACGTGGGATCCGAACCACGGGTCACTACATCAACTGGAATCAGAGAACGGTCGTCCAGACCTAATGTCTTAACTTTGCTGATCTATATATGTGACGACATGACCACGAATACAGTCCTCACTGTATAATTGAATCAATTATTATGGTTGGTTGATAAATAGTAAACCATGTTTTTGGTTATTGTATTCGAGTATATTTCTGTGTATTAACATGATACCGAGTAACAGGAGGTTGACAAAATTAAATAGACACCTTCTTTTTTTATAATTTTTGATTTGATAATAAAAGTGAATAAAAAATAATATATTTATGGAATAAATATATTTAGAATAGTGTTGCTTCCCCTTTGAATTAGGTAAAGGTGCCACACGTTCTGGCATTCCATTGATGAACTATGCCATTTGTTCTTGAGGGCACTCATTGTGGGGTCTATTTATTTTTGTCAACCTTCTATGCATACAGTATCTCCTTTTGTATATTTCGTGTTTTTTCTTTAGTCCGATATCTTCTTTCGTAGTACCAAAAGGCATAACATGTCATATTATTTCATAATGGTTTCGTTGTTAATATTTTTATTATTTGTTTGTTATTATTTACTTGATTAACTTATTAGAGCAGTTTTGTACTATATACAAGGCCTCTCAGAGGTCCAGAGAGGCCAGGGCCACTTCCAGCTTTTGAGGCCCATAGTTAAACCCAATTATTACTTTCAGTGCAAAACATTATATTCAAACCTGAAAGTTTCTAAATTTGAGGGCCCTCTTAAGCTTGAGGTCCAGGCCAAATGGCCCTCCTAGCCCCCCTCTGATAGGCCCTGACTATATATATATATATGTATATACAGGGTGATTCTAAAAAATGTTATCGCTTCTTTTACTTACAACATATTCATACAACAGTGGTAGCATTTTGTTTTAGAACTACCCCGTATAAAGGAAAGTTCCTTACCAAGAATGTGGTCAAAAGTGGACGTTTCGTAAGTGAAGGTAACAAGAACTACCTCTGGAAGAAGAGAGTTGTTAATCTGGTTCAAATGGCGTGCCCTCGATGATACGATCAAGAGCCGCCATTTTGTTTTATTGCTGCTGGCGTTGGCGGATGACCTGTGGCCATTGTCCCCTGATGAAGGAGGAGAATGTTGGCCCTCTATTGTCATTGTCGGAAAAGGAGAATCGGGCATCGCCATCAAAATAGTTCTTCGGGTACGAACGAATTGCAAAAAAGGAAAAAAACAACAACTAGAAAATGGGATTGCAAAGATTTAAATACTCACCTTTTATGCATTAATATTATATGTTATAAAGTCAAGAATGCTTAACGTTTACAAATATTAATATGGGCGCATTTTGATGCTAATACGTCACCTGTAGATGCTACTCATGAACTTTCGGATAGGTTGGCATGAAGTCAAAATATAGTACTGAAAACTAAATTTTACACCATATTTACAAGTGTTTTACCATCAGTGAATAAAATTCAGACGAGGATATTTGAACTATGGCTTTAAAATTTGTATTAAATTTATTTATACGATTTATATAATTCCACTGATTGACTATTGTACATTCTGTTGTTTCACCATGTCGATTTTTTTGGGTTACGTCGTGGCTATGTCGTAACACCGCTTCCCTTTGATCAGCGAAGTTAACCCGAGATAGGTTGATTTGGGGTATAACAAACCCTACGATGATTTACCCAAAATCTAAATAGCTTTTTTCTAAAGTTGGTTAAATATATATTTTTTGAAAGAAAATTTATATGGTTTGATTATTACAGTAGACATAGCTACCATTTGGAAACCATCTGTAAAGCATTCTTAATAAAATAACTACATATATTTTATTTTTATTTGTGGGGTTTGTGCAACCTCAGTCTTCCTGTGAGGTTTGTTATAAGCATGTATACCAATCTAGGGTTAAGCGACATTTGGTTTGGGTATTAGTTGGGTAGGTGACTGTCCACTGCGTCTAGATGATGTAGCAACCCTTGGTTCGGAACCCACGTAAAGCTGTAGGTCCCCCGTGTCACATGACCTTTGCTGTTACGAAGCAGACGAAACTACTCCAGAAACATCATATCACATCTATGTTGATTTAGAGCAGAGGTGGAAGAACCTTTATTGTGTGGCGGGAAAAATTTCAACTAAAATAGTCTGTATCGGGCAAATTGCAGCTTTAAAAATAGTTTGGGGCCTAATTAAGCTTATGTAAATACACTCGAACCCCGTTAATTCGACACTTTCGGGTCTCTATCCTTGTCGAATAATCCGGAAGGTACGAATTAACCGGACAGTACGAAATTAGTTGGATATTTCGAACTTTTGTACGAAGTATTTGTACCCAAAATTTGTTAGGTGTTTTAACATTCTATACAAAGGTGTGGTGTATTTCTTAAGTCTACTGTCCATTAACTAAACTGTACTGTATAAATTAATTGCAAAGTTTTTAAACTATTTCTTCATAATATTGTACAGTTTTATTACTATAATAGGAGCTATTGAATAGGGCCCCCAGCCTTCTTTAGTTAGCTTTATAAGGCTAACTAACGAAAATATTATGACCTAACCTAACCAATCGTCAAGGGCGTACAGTTAACCTAACGATTGGTTAGGTTAGGTCGTAATATTTTCGTTAGTTAGCCTTATAAGCCTAACTAAAGAAGGCTGGGGTCCCTATTCTTCAATAGCTCCCTATAATACTGCACAGTATGTACATTATTAATGTTTAGTTTAGTTATTGGTCTTACAATGTATCATAGTGGTGGTAACTATCTTATTCCAAATAGCCACAAATTAAGCTCAGATTCCAGGTATGAACACTAAACATCACATGTATTTTTTTAAATATTTTACTGCACATTATTTTGTACATATTAGGCACTGTTAAAGATAAATACAACATGAAGGCCGCCATGGGCCGTGTGGGTACAATCCGTACAACTATCAGATTATTCGTACATTGGTACCAAAAAGTTCGAAACTCCTCGGATATTTCGAAGCGTCGAAGAAATGTACGAATTAACCCGAAGTACGAAATAACGGAGTGCGAATCAACAAATTACAAATGACTTTAAATAATCAAACTGTCCGTGGCAATTAATTTACATTAATTTAATTACACATTATGTCCGCCGGCGGCAGGTTCCCCACCCCTGCTTTAGAGGGAACTTCATTTATTTAAGCTTTGAGATAAATACTTATTTATTCTCATACATTATAAAAGGTAATATTAAAGCCACACATAATTCAAGTCATAATTCACGGAATTTTCACAAATTAAGTTTTAGACAGAAACTAAAAGTTTTATCGTTTTACAAAGCACCGCTCCGTCCATTCAAACATTCAAATTACGAGCAGCTCTCAGCATCATTGCCAAATAAATAAAGTTAATATATGAACGAAGTTTCTTTACTACTAAATAAGCAATACTTTGTTTTATCACAGTGAAAATAATACTTTTATGCATTATCCTTTGTACTTGCTTGCGTTTATCGTTAGTTTGCAGCACAGACATTCCATTATGATCGAGACCTCCATCGACACTCCATAAGACCTGAGCCTCTGCCTGATCCACGTTTCATAAACTTTGCAACATTTGTGACCTTTCTCAAATTTCAATCTGTTAAACACCACCTCTTTACCTCTAAACCTCACCTCTCTTCCTCAATGAAACTCAGTGTCTGGGACGACTGACAGCAACATCTTTTTCTACCTTCCTACTTTCTCCAAAGTCAATTTACTCCAAAGGTGTATGTTGTGTATATGTACGTAATGACCTAACTTGCTCTCGTATTCCCAAACTTGAATCTTCCGAATTCTATACCTTCTGCCTGCAGCTTATATGTTAATCTCATACTAAATACATCTGCGCTGTCTATATTTCTCCTAATTCTACTAACTATCCAAAATTCTTTGAAAACCTCACTTCTAAAGTGGAATACATTCTGTTCCATTCTCCTTTTGCTGTAATCTCCATTTTAGGTTATTTCAATGTTCACCACCAATTTTTACCTTTCCTCCCATTTCAGTGACATCCCTGGTGAAATAGTTTACAAATTTTCTATCTTGAATGACCTAGAGCAGATTGTACAGCACACCTGACCTCTGATCTTTCTACTATCTTTGACTGGGGCAGAGAAAACCTTGTGGCTTTCAATGCCTCAAAAACACAGTTCCTTCATCAGTATGCTCGTCACAATCTCCCACACGACTATCCTCTTACCTTCAACAATACACAAGTTAATCCTTCCTCGTCTCTTAACATTCTTGGTTTTTCCTTTTCTCGTAATCTTTCTTTGAAAGATCACATATACTCTCTTTCTAAAACAGTTTCTAAGAGGTTAGGTGTGTTGTACCGCCTCCCGCAGTTTCTTCACCACCATTCAGTTGTTGTCTCTGTACAGGGCCTTCTTCGCCCCTGTATGGAGTATGCTTCTCATGTGTGGGGTGGCTCAACCCACACAGCTCTACTTGACCGGGTGTAATTAAAGGCTTTTCATCTTATCAATTCCCCGCCCCTTACTGACTGTCTTCAATCCCTCTCTCTTCGCCGCAATGTTGCCTCACTCTCTCTTTACTATCGCTATTATAACGGACACTGCTCTTCTGAACTCTCTAACTGTATGCCTCCTCCTTTAAGGAGAGCAAGCAGCACCAGACTTTCGACATATTCTCATTCCTTTTCTGTCCAACTCTCTAACGCAAGGGTTTATCGGTATTTTCAATCTTTCATTTACTCAATCGGTCAACTGTGGAACAATCTTTCTCATTCAATCTTCCCCACTGTGTATGACCTCCAATTTTTCAAAAGCAGTGTCCAATCAACTCGAAAATCCTGGATCTTGATTTTGGCTCTCTTCTTTCTCGATGGGGAGGGCGTTTTTGGGGGCGTTCTCCCTTGGCCCCTACTTCCTGCATAAAAAAGACAAAATATCAGAGTATTACAATTTAAAACCATTTGTACATGCATTCATGTATATTGTTTACATGTTTAACTTCCGGTAGCTCAGTGGTTGAGGTGGCGGACTCTGCGCAGTGAAGCTCTCGTTCGATCCCGCCTACTGGCTTCTGGGTTGGGTTGATTTGGCCGCTTACCCCGCCATTCTCGGGCTAAAGGTGACCTCTGAGGTACGTACACCCTACATCGTGGGGAAATGAGCTTCCTGGCAGTTACTTTTTGCCTATTTTTACTTTCCATATATGATATATAACACATACATACACAGAGTCGAAGCTCTGTCTGTTTTTATATAATTACTGTTTCGTTACATTTACCAATGAAGCAATTCTTAATTGCTTCAAAAATTTTAAAAGTTTTGAACGTGACAACATTACATCTCATCAGTTTTTATAATAATTTTATGTCTAAAGTTTTCTACATTTTTAGTATGACAAATGTATATCGACAAATATTTGAAATCTTTGCTAATTTTCCTCGATACTGCGCATGCGCATGCGCAAATGCTGGAGAAGAATTTGCAGTGGAATGATCATGTAAATTATATCTCAAAAAAGATTTCAAGGAACGTTGCTATAATGCTTAAATTTTTATATATTTTCCTTAAATAAGTTATATTAATTCTGTATCATGCTCTTGTTCTTCCTTATATAACGTATTGCACCTTTGAATGGGGAATTCCGATAACAACGCATTAAATAGTATCTTTGGCATCCAAAAACGAGCAATAAGGTTATAATCTGATGCTGATTTCCTTGATCATTCTAGTGCATTATTTAAAGAATTAAAACTACTAAAGCTCAAAGACGTAATCAAAATGACACGTTTTATTCTTATTTGCGAGTGTAAAACAAAATCATTAACTTACAATGGGTAAATAAATATTTTGTAACTCATCAAGAAATCCACTCATATCAGACTAGAAATAGATAAAACCAAGTTATTTATCAATTTGGATTAAAAAATTATCCATTTCCACGGGACTGAAACTATGGAATGATTTAAGTGCTGGTATAAAAAAATATTTGGGACTTAAATTCATTTAAGAACGAGTTGGACTCTCGATTAATAATGAAACACTAAAAGAAAATCTAGGATTATACGTACATAAATCTATTACTTGTTCTTTTCTCGTGTCTATTCTCGGACTAAATGTACAATACATCTTTTCCAACAGCCATATTTTTATTTATTTTACAAAAACAGAAAAACAGGGAAATCCATTATCATCATGTTAAAATAGAAAATGTTCTTCAATGTTATGTGTATTCACTTATCAACTTAGTAAAATATATAACGCCATTAATGATATCATTAATGATATCAGAAAATACAGTACAGCACAAAAAATGTAGCGTTTCCATTATTTTGTCCAATATATATACGAATCCATCGGCCCCGGGTTCGAGACCCGACGGCAGCCGGCGCACAGCAAAACCCAGCTGTTCATCCTTCCACACAATAAAAAGAAAGTGGTTGGTAGATAAATGGGTACCCTAGGTGGCCTAGTGATTAAGACGCTGGGCTGCTGATGGGGCGTGGTTCGGATTCCACGTTAAACTGTAGGTCTAAGGTGGAGTGAAAAGCTTGACCTTCGTCAGAATGAACAATTCGGGCGGAAGCTAACCAAAGGTGTATATATTATATATCAGACATGGGCTGAGGCCTGGCCTCGGGCATATTTTGCAGGCCTCGGCTTCGAGACCAGCTGAAAAGTGGAAAGGCCTCGTGACTTTCGTGAGGCCTTAGGGAATCCTGATTTATTTGTTTTGTAATTTTCAACCCCCGGTAGCGTTGGGGTGGAGATTCTTCAGGGGCGCGCTCGAGGTGGATATTCTTCAGGTGAGGACCATGACCTGACAGGTGACCGTATATAACGGCATACTTTGATAAATATTATTCAGACAGGTGACTAGTCAGGCGGCAGTCTTTGATAAATACTATTCAGTTAGGTGACCAATGGATTAGTGACAGGTCACTGTGACATTAGGTACATAAATATTATATATGTCGCGGTATATAATATTATTCAGTCAGCAGTAGACCAGTTAACTTAATGTAGCAAAACTAGTGTGGGAAGCAATCTATCAGTTGGTCATCAGTTGAACTGAGCTCATATAATGTGTTTGTGTTATTTATGGTTCTAGGACAGTTCATACCAGGAATCTCATACCAGGACAACTTATATCCAGACAACTCATACCCGGACAACTCATACCTAGGACAACTCATACCTAGGACCAGAAAAAAATGAAAAATTAATGAAAACATTTATTTTGTAAAATTAAAAATTAAATTTAAACATTTAGAATTCATACAAGTTATTAATGAAACATTTATTTTGAAAATTAATGAAAACATTTATTTTTAAAATTAATGAAAACATTTATTTTGTAAAATTAAAAATTAAATTTAAACATTTAAAATTCATGCAAGTTATATATATATATATATATATATATGCCCAGTTAGGTTCATTGAATGCCCGGTTAGGTCAACTGAATACCCGGTTGGGTTCATTGAATGCCCAGTTAGGTCAACTGTACGCCCTTGACGATTGGTTAGGTTTAGTCGTGATATTTTCGTTAAAACTAACGAAAATATCACGACTAAACCTAACCAATCGTCAAGGGCGTACAGTTGACCTAACCGGGCATTCAAATTTTATCCTATGTAAATAATGGTTCTCTATTTATTATATGTTTGCAATAAATAATAAATTTGTTGTTATTGTTTCTTATCTTATTTTGGTTAATTTGCAGAATTTAAACTTTCGGGGTGGATATACGTAGATGAAAAGATCAACATTGGGGTGGTAATTGTTGAAGAGAGTATGAGTTGCCCTAGGTATGAGTTGTCCGGGTCTGAGTTGTCCGGGTCTGAGTTGTCTGGGTATGTGTTGTCCTGGTATGAGCTGTCCGGTCACGGTTATTTATGTGTATAAACTATTGTACTGTATCTATTTCTATAACAAAAAATAAGCCAAACTAAAGAAGAATACCACTTGGTATACTGATAACTAGCTACTAGCGTCGATAATTTTGTTTTTCGCCCGTCGTAAATTGTAACATATAAACTTCTAAATAATATGATTTGAAATGAATATACAGGGTGTACACAAATTATCTTTACAACTTCTCTCTCAAATAAAAATAATAGGAAAGGAGGTACATATACCGTTTTATGCCATCTCTGAGAGAAAGTAATAAAGTTTCACGAAGTAGTTGTCAGCTTTCAGATTAATTATTGTACAGGGTGTACACAAATTACGAAATTGGTACGAAATTCTCTTAACGTGCATTTCCCAAATCGGTGGATTGGCCGTGGAGGGCCCATCTCTTGGCCGGCCAGATCACCATACATAACACCCTGTGACTTTTTTCTATGGGGTTATGTAAAAGACTGCGTGTAAAATTCCAGTGGCCAACATCGACGATTTAAAGACCAGAAATGCTGCTGCTATTGCAAGAGTTGACGTTGAAATGTTGCAGCGTACATGGATGGAGATAGAATACCGTTTGGACGTCTTACGTGTGACAAATGGTGTCCATGTTGAATGTGTTTGAGGTTATGTGAAACTTTATTACTTTTTCTCACAGATGGCGCTAAAACAGTATGTGTAACTCGTTTTCTAATATTTTTATTTGAGAGAGAAGTTGTAAAGATAATTTGTGTACACCCTGTATAATATCGGATGCAAACAGTAATTTTGCTAATATCGGCATTATAACTGAGATGTAAATTGTTATATTGTTTGCAAATAATTTTTTTCGGTCTTTTTCATTTACTTTAATAATATAAAGTATTTTATATATAATATATATATTATATATATATATATATATATAAAAAACTTTAAAAATGTCTAATAATGGATAATATCAGGTGCAAATATACTCTTGAATCAAATTACATATATAACATGTTGAATATCAGGTGCAAATATATTCTTAATATTATCGCTATTATCATATATTATTATCGTATATATAATTATATAGTAATGGCATGATATAAATTTCATACCTATAGGCCTACCGTACATCAGAAACATCTTTCACATACAGTACAAGCTACAATTACATTAATGATCTTTGGTAGACTTTAAGACTACAATTTCTTATTGTCAAGATACATAAAAATGCAAAACTTAAAAAAATAAGGTATCTCTAAATGTACTGTAGCTCTGTTTGCAATGCTCGCTAGAGTCGTTAATAATAATTGTAACCAGGGGTGTGCTGGGACCGGTTCGGTCCGGTTCGCCCGAACCGGTTGTTAAATTTTGATTGGATCACCGAACCGTTTGTTTGTTTGTTTTTAACAAATATTTAACAATCAGTAGAAATTTATCTTGAAATTTGCAATTTGTCAGTCAGTCTTGATGAATTTTACGAATATCAATATTTATTTATTTTTTGGTGAAAAATTAGTTTATTTTTAGATAATTATGTCATTAGTGAGTATAAAGAATGTTAAATAATTTCTGCCAAAATGTTACGAAATACTGTTTGGAAAAGCTAAAATGCGTTGGCTTCCGGGGCTCCACCCCGGACCCCGCTGAAGCAGCTACCGCTCACCTCAGATCCCCTAGCTTAATGACTTGCGCCATTGGCGCTCGCCGATTTACACCCCTATCTGTATCAGAACCGGTTGTTAAGAAATTGGTAGCATACCCCTGATTGTAACCATTCAGAAATTATACGATCAACACTCAGTGAGTTAGTACAATCTTGACATATTTTGCTCGATCATCTTCACATCATAACTTTCCATGTTATCATAAATACTTGAAATATTACAGGTATATTAAAGTGAGAAATAAGAACTGCATGGAATAAGAAGTAAAAAGTTATTGGGCTAATGTATGGTGTCCAGGAAATCTTGTTCTGGCAACTGTCTGACTGTGTGACCCGGCAAGTGTAAACACACATCGTGTCGGTGTTGTGGTTGGCCGCGTGAGATAGATGAACCTGCTTAATGCTTAATAATTCCCTTTTATTAGGTAAGTGAAGTGAGCTATGTCTTTGTTTATTAATTTTGAGTAGAATCTTGCTTTTCCTTATGAATTTCAAAAAAAGAAGAGATACAGGCTAGTGTGAGGCTAAGGTAGGTTACCTTTGGAAAAGTTTTAGGCCTAGGCTAGGTTAGATTGTTGAGCTTTCCCAAAGCATGGAAGAGCTTATTCGTAAAAGATTTCGAAGTGAGTATCTGCACCCAGAGGTGCAAATGCCACATTCGTTATTTGTATCCGAATATCACACTACTGAGTGCAAATACTTCAGCCTAACAATCTTAAGGCCTCGTGAGGCCCCACCTAAAAAGGCCTCGGCCTCGGCCTCGAGACCTGAGGCCAGGCTGTAACTCTTTATGTACTTCAGTGTTCCTGAGGATGTCATTAGACGAAAGCGCTTGAGCACCATTCTGTGTTTCCTTTCCTTCGTGGTTTTATTCATCATAAATATTTTTCACGTGTTACTTTCGTGAAATAATTTTCATATATATATATATATATATATATATGCTGCAAACCCAAAAGGAAAAAGAAAAACGATGTAACCATAGCATCAAGTGGGATAGTTCTAAAGCGCTTGTTAAAAACAGAGATATAATAGAAAGAAATATTCTAGAATGTGCATTTATCCATTTTAAAAACAATTTCAATAACAGTGCGAAAATGCATAAAATTGACAATATCTTGTTAAAAATTTATTTGCCCCTCATTAACCCTTGTTAAGTATGTGCTAATTGTTTTGTTTTTCCTGTACGTTGTATATATTTATGGGCATCTCGCCTTTTATCTTCATTCCGTGACGAGGTGTAGCTCTGAATACACAAAAGGCCTTGGAATCGTTTTTCTTTTTCCTTGTGGGTTTGCAGCATTCATTCATTTCACGTGTTTTATTGTGAAATTCATCCCATATATATATATATTACAGGGAATCTGTGTAACTAGGGATTTCATGAAATTCCTAAAATGTTCAGGGATTTCATGTAAGGAAGGTTAAGTCGTGATATTTTCGTTAAACTTAACGAAAATATCAAGACTTAACCTTACATAGAATTCCTGAACATTTTAGGGATCACCTGAAGATCAGGGCCCCCAGTCTTTTTTAGTTAGCCTTATGAGGCTAACTAACGAAAATATCACGACCTAACCTAACCAATCGTCAAGGGCGTACAGTTGACCTAACGAGTGGTTAGGTTAGGTCATGATATTTTCGTTAGTTAGGGTGCTATTGAAGAATAGGGACCCCAGCCTTCTTTAGTTAGGCTTATAAGGCTAACTAACGAAAATATCACAACCTAACCAAACCAATCGTTAGGTTAACTGTACGCCCTTGAAGATTGGTTAGGTTAGGTCATGATATTTTCGTTAGTTAGCCTTATAAAGCTAACTAAAGAAGGCTGGGGTCCCTATTCTTCAATAGCTCCTTAGTTAGCCTTATAAAGCTGATTTTCAGGTGATCCCATTTTAGGGATTTCATGAAATCCCTAGTTACACAGATTCCTTGTAACATATATACGTCTATTTATTGGTCATAGAAATTGGCATATAAGCGATTTTCCAGTTCGTATTTAATTCCGTGACCGGAAAATTCGCCGTAAACATTTTCGCCGTAGGAAAATTCGCCGTAAACATTTTCGCCGTAAACATTTTCGCCGTAAGACAAATTCGCCGTAAGGACATTTCGCCGTAAATAAAATAAAATTAAAATTAAAAAAAAAGTTTAACTGAACCCTTATAATAGCCGGTGCTGGTTAAGTGTGCGGTCTACCTAGCTTCGAGCAGTCTACCACAATTAAAATTCTTTATACTGTACGGCATTGACGATTGGTTAGGTTAAGTCGTGATAGTTTGGTTAAATAAATTTCTTAAATAAATTCCTTATCTTACTTTGAAACTCACTGTACGGCATTGACGATTGGTTAGGTTAAGTCGTGATAGTTTGGTTAAATAAATTTCTTAAATAAATTCCTTATCTTACTTTGAAACTCACTGTACGGCATTGACGATTGGTTAGGTTAAGTCGTGATAGTTTGGTTAAATAAATTTCTTAAATAAATTCCTTATCTTACTTTGAAACTCACTGTACGGCATTGACGATTGGTTAGGTTAAGTCGTGATAGTTTGGTTAAATAAATTTCTTAAATAATCATCCATTGATTATTTTTAAAAAATTTTACGGCGAAATGTCCTTACGGCGAATTTGTCTTACGGCGAAAATGTTTACGGCGAAAATGTTTACGGCGAATTTTCCTACGGCGAAAATGTTTGCGGCGAAATTTCCTAGAACCATTTAATTCCAAATCCTTTGCCACGAATAACGTACAATATTTTTCATTAGACCTGTGTCTCAAACTGTGTAAAAAAAATATAATGACATAATGAAAGTGTACGAGTATAATGTATGTATAAAGTATAAGAATAGTGTATGTAACGTAAACTATGAAATATAATGAATGTGTAAAAGTTTTATTTACCTTTAGCGAGGCTGAGTGTCGTTACACAGATAATCGAATGGATGAAAGTAAATTCAGTGCATTGCATGGTCGCCTCAGCCAACATCCGCTCTTTAAAAATGTTTCAGCCAATTTTGTTTTGCCACAACGAATTTCATTTTTGAATAATAATTAGTAACGGATTAAAGAAAAGAATAAAGATCTTTTCATATTTTCTAACGTCTAATTAGATTAAAGAATGTGAGAAAGCTTTATACAGCTTCATTAAACTGAATGACTAATATTTTGATTGGTCCAAATTGGTCCAAATTGGTCCCAATGAATGTTGTTTACGAGCTCCTTTCACAATATTACGCCAGTTTTTACACTACGTACTTGCGTGTATAATGGAATGTAAATTCAATATAGTTTTCATGCGTCTACGACATCATAGCAGGTAAATTACGGTGAGAAGTGAATATTGGATAAGATTGTCAAATACACAATCCTGTAAAGTTTTTCACAGCCTTTATATTTATACGGAACGAATCTATTAACAAAGAGCCAAAAATTAAAAATTACAGTAAGTTATTTTCAGAAAATAAATGTGTGACTTTAACTATATTATAAAAACACATTTTGTTTAATATTTACACTAACACTTATATAATTAAGACATTAATCCCTAATTTCATTTACGCCGAAATGCATTTGTTTGTTTCTGTAGTTACCATGGAAACGAAATCATTGCAAATGATTGCCATAAGAATAATTCATTTATATAATTTCGTAGGCGTCTGTAATTAGTTACTTATATTTAAACAAATAACTAATTAATTAGTTAAAAAAAATTAGTTTTAATACTAATAGTTTTTTGTACTGGTCTAAGTGGAATGTCAGCGCTGTATAACAGCAGCCATGGGCGCAAATCGCTATCAAAAAGTAGGGGGGTACATTTGGATATCAAAATTAATGGATTTTTAGTACATGTATTTAAAATATCGTAACAAAAATAATATAATATTATATGTATTATTATACGTATAATGTAAATAATAATAATAATAATAATATTTATTCATGTATTCCTCTTATTACTTTGGAATACCATTACCTACTAAGAGTTCCTAATAATTTCCAAACAGTGGCGGGTCAATTGATACTTTGTCTCCGGCCTTCAAAAAGTGGGGGTACAATTGATAATTTGTCTCCTGCCTTAAAAAAGCGGTACACCCCTGTCCCATGTGGATTTGCGCCCATGATAGCAACTATCCATTGAGGCAAGGAGGATGAGAAATGTATTTTTTAATAAAAGATTTCAGGAAGGCTATACAACGCAAAAAATACACTAATACGCAAAAAATACATTAATACAATACTGCATTTTATTTAACTAAACTTTCCCATGATTGAAAATATAAATTTGTAATACTCTGAAAAACATTATTTATACAAATAGAACTGGAAACGGTATTGTGTGTACGTATATCATATTAATAATATATCATATGAGGCCCTCTTAGGAAGAAGTGGCTAAACGACAAAAGTAAAAAACGCCACAAAACGCAATAAAATTTTTTAACAATTTGAAAGTGGAATAACTTTTGAACTTTTGAAAATATCTCGACGCAGTAACTTCAAAAGTTAAAAAGTTATTCCACTTTCAAATTGGTAAAATATTTTACTGCGTTTTCTGGCGTTTTTCTGGCGTTTTCTGGCGTTTTTCTGGTCTGAATTTCTTTTAGTTTATTAATTTCTTCCTTTTTATATGGGGACGTCAAGAGTGAGCAGTATTCAAGTTTTGGTATGATCAGTGTTCTCAGCAGGGAAATCATTACTTTCTTGTTCCTTCTTTTAAAAGTTCTTAGTACCTGTCCCGCGACTCTTATTTGCTTTTTTTATCGCTATCTGATTTTGTGTCTCGAATTTGGCATCATCGGTCATTTTCACCCCCAAATCGATCGCTTTCGTGCTTCTCTGAATTTCCTGTCTGTCCGAGACATAATCTGCTGTTTATTTAAGTTCCTCATTTCTACCATATCTCAAGAGCTGAAATTTCTCGGTATTAAATGTCATGTTGTTGCCTTCTGATCATGTATATTCTGTTCGTGTCCCTCTGTAACCTCTTTTGTATCGCTGATTTTTCTGCTGATCTTTGTATCGTCTGCAAAGGATGTTACTATACTGTTGTTGGTTACTTCATTGTCTATATCTGTTAGCATGATAATGAATAGGAATATATATACGTCGTATACTATTTTTTTTTGTTTTGTTTTAACATAAATCAGAGCTTCCCAACCTTGGGGTCGCGAAGATCATATTTGGTGTGGCGAAACGATCTGATAATTTTGTTTTCGATTCTCTTCCTACAGCCGTCCGACAAGACATTTATCAGTCATGAATGGAGTTGCATATAACAGCTGAAATCCGGGCCCTTCCCACGCATAATAAATGCTGTGCTTATGAAGTATATACATACTGTATATATTTATAAATACAATACTTTCTAAATGCAAAGTATTTTCTTTCGTGATTTTAGCTTTTGGGGAGTTTGTCGAACTTCGACCAGTGTTTGGGGTCGTGAAATGTGTGAACATGACTCCCGGGGTTGCACATGATAAAGGTTGGGAAGCCCTGACATAAGTAACTGTAAAACTGGACTATTTATTTTATTTAATTTGTCCCTTCAGCTTTAGGCTTTAGGTACATATAAAGTACAGATAGTATGTTCGCTAAACTCACACCATTTTTGCGTCCTCCATTCCGTACCGGTGCCCGTAGCCCAGAAGTAACACCGTTTCTCTATAAACGATGTGAAGAAACATGTCTGGGGTTCGACTCCCGGTGGTGCTGGTAATAATAATAATAATAGAGGAGTTAGAGCAATGGGCCACACTAGTTGGCCTGAGCGCTGCGCCAGTTTCTGGCCCTCCTAGCTTATTATTATTATTATTACCTCATAGACAAGACGCATCTCCCACGGGGTACCCTAAGGGAGCATTCTGGCACCTATCCTGTTCCTCCTTCATATAAACGACTTCCACAGGTCACTAAATAACTATTCCTGTTACCAGTACGCAAATACTTCAATCACAACCTCTCATAAAGACTCGTTACCACTCCAAACAACCACCAACAATGAACTCTAACGTGTTTATATATGGCTTAACACCAATAAACTATCCTTAAATACTAGAAAAACAGTTTATATAGTTTATAGTGCGATCGGCCAAACTTCTGGGAATTACCATCGATTCAAACCTCTCACTTAAAGGGCACACTGAAGATCTATGCAACAAATTAACCAAGGTCTCATTCATAATTACGAAAGCAGGCGCAGTACTCCCATATACTTAATATACTTCACTATGGTGTACCCACACCGACAATACTGCATTAGTGCTTATGGAAGCACATATCAATATTCGCTACAGCCACTGGTGGTAATGCAAAAAAGATTAATTAGGAAAATCTACAAATCGAACAAGCATAGTGAAAGTACAGGTCAAATGTTCGACGAATTAAAAATTCTCAAACTAGGAGAAATCTACGAGCAAAATATTGCCTCATGTACAGTATGTATCAAATCGTCCATAATACTGCTCCAGAAATCGTCCAAAACAAAAGCTTCCCAAACACAACACCGGTTTAACACAAGAAAATCAAACACGTACATCAGAAAACCGAATTATGCTCTAGATTGTGCGACTAGATCCTTATCCTCAATAGGTGCAAACCTTTAGAATGCACTTGATCAAGAGATAAAACAATCAAAACCATTAAAAATCTTCCAAAGGAAACTGAAAGACAAATATGTGTATGCGTCTGTATACATATGTATGTACGAGTATGTGTGGACATATGTATGTCTGTATGTGTATGTATGTATGTGTCAGTGATGTAGGACTCGAGACCGGTCTCGAGAACTTTTTTCTGGTCTCGGTCTCGGTCTCGGCCGTGGTGGTCTCGACTACATCACTGGTATGTCTGTATGTATGTATGTGCAGGGGCGTAACTAACGGGGGAGACGGGGGGGGGGGGGGAACATGTCCCCCCAACTTTTGAACTGAGGGGGATAATATAGGTTTTGTCCCCCCCAACTTTTGAACTGAGGGGGATAATATAGGTTTTGTCCCCCCAACTCTTGAACTGAGGGTGAAAATATAGGTTTTGTCCCCTCCAACTTTTGATCTAAGTTAGCTTACGTGAAGGAAAATATTTAGTTCTTGAAATAATCTACAGGGTGTCCCGTAAGTCTGGACCCATAGGGAAAAATAATAAAATTACAAAATAGTCCAAAAATTTATTACATAATCTGTTCAAAGTGTCCGCCGTTGTGTCGCACACATAGTTGAAGACGCAATCTCCACTGCGACAGCACTTTCTGAATCACAGTCGCAGAAATTTCTTGACACGCCTCCACAATGCGTGCTTTAAGGTGGAAAATGTTCTGAAGTTTGACCTCGTACACTTTGGCTTTCAAGTGGCCCCACAAATAAAACTCCAGCGGAGTAAGATCATAATAAAAAAATAATAAAAATAATAATAAAAATAATAAAAAAATATATTATAAATAAATTTTTGGACTATTTTGTAATTTTATTATTTTTCCCTATGGGTCCAGACTTACGGGACACCCTGTATGATGAGTAACTCTTTAATTATATTAGTCCTAATTAGTATGCTGGAAAGTATTACTGATTCAGTACTAATACTGCAGTGATAGATACTTTAATGAGACGTCTAGTTATTTTTTACTTTAATTATTGCATATATTGTTTTCCTTTAATGTTAAGTATATACTTGATATACATAAGGTAGTTGCGAAAATGCTTCTTTGATTTTCCTATTACTATCATAAATATAGATCATTCTCTAAATCATAGTATTTTAAGAGCATCATTTTGGTCACAAACACATTACCTACAGGATAGCAGCACAGAAATTCATCGCAGGATTTTTCATCATTATAGTTGTCCCCTCCCCCAACTTTTGAAAGCTAGTTACGCTCTTGTGTATGTGTATACATGTAGGAATGCATTAACTGTCGCACTATCATATATATACAGTATATATACACACACACACACACACAACACACACACGTTTGTTATTCTATGTTATTTATGTTATCTATGTAGCAAAGAACAATAAATTATTATTATTATTATTATTATTAAAAGAAAACTCACAAAAGAAATTAATTATAGGCTTAGTATACAGGCCTCCCTTTCAGACTCGATATTGATAATGGACTTTAGGAACTAATTTTTGACGTAGGTTGCGAACACGATGCGATGATTATGGGAGATTTTAATTTGCTTTGCTGGAAGTGGGATGGTCTTTTACAATCTAATTCTGGTCGTCTGTTCTACGATAGTTTTGCTCGAAAGTTCACTTTCTCAAATGGTCAAGGATCCTACTGGAGATCCCAATATTCTAGATTTCGTTTTAAGAACAGACGTAGACTTAACTGATAATGTCTCTGTAGCGTACTATTTCTCTAGTAGTGATCATAGACAAATAACATTTGAAATTAAAGTTAATATTCATAATTCGGAGAGTTTGGAATACATTTTGAATTTTAAAAGATCTAAATTTCGTGACATGAAAGTGCAACTTTCGACCCATAATTGAGATGAGATTTTATTGCGAGATGATATAAATGGCAGACGAATTTCTTTTTTTTTAATGATTTTAAACACTTAGAATCAAGTAATATTTCATAACGTATAAAGAAATCAGCAAAGTATATCAAACCTAAATGGTGGAATGCTGAAATTAAAAGTAGCTAAACGTTAAAAAGGAACAAGTATTTGAAATTTAAGGAAACAAATATTATCTGTCCAATGAAAATGCATAAAAGTTATTGAAAAAGCGAAGCAAAAAACTTATTAGAAAAAATAAGAGCAACTATGAGCTATATACAGTGAATCAAATCCAATCGACTCCGAAAAAATTCTATAATTATGTTAGGAATAATAATGTAGCTTTATCTACTTGAGATGAGAGACCTGTGATCAAAAAGCTGCGAGAAGATCTCAAGATGCAGCGCTTCATTCATCTTTAAGGCTTTGTGAAACTCAAGAAAAGAGAATGATAAAAAAAACCACACCGCTAGACGTCCGTCCAACTGAGACTTCTGACGAATCGAAAATTAGGGAAGAAAAAAATAACATTTTAAATTCATCTATTAGGATGAAAGAAACTTGAAAGAAAATAGACTAGAAGAGCGGGCGATAGAGAGGCTAGAATAGCTGTGAGAATGGAAGAGACTACAATATTTTTTATGGAATGGAAACATGGACGAGAACAAGGACAAAGGATATTGAAGAAGTTAAACAAATGCAGGGAAGAATTCTAAGGGAAATAACAGGAATGAAATGTAGTACCCCATATTGGGGAATATTAGCTGAATTAGGAGTGTAACCAGTCAAATAAAAAATTGAATACAAGAAGATAATGCTAATGAACAATGTATTAAACTCAAATGAAGATAGATTAATTAAAATGATAACCGACAATCAGTTGGAAAATCCATACCCAGGATGATGGTCAGAGGAAGTGGCAGAAATGTATAAATTATATAAAATAACGTTAGAGGACTTGAAAATGATGAAAAAAAGTGAATTAAAGAAAAGTGTACGACAAAAAAATTAAAGAATAATTACAGGAAGAACTAATAAGGAGGAAAACAAAGATGAAAAAACTAAGATTCATTGATGAATTTAAAAGAAAATCATATATTGAAAATATGAAAGAAAAGGATACGAAGATTATAATGGAAATCCGATTAAATATGGTAGAGGTGAAAGAAAACTATAAAGGAAAATATAAGAACATGAAGTGTGAAGTATGCGGGAGAGAGAATGATACCACAGAACACTCGTTTCACTGTGAAAAACTAAGAAACATAGTGGGTGGAGATGATGGGAGTAGAGAATATAAATAAAACAGAAAGTATAAAAAATTATATAGTAAAAGTAATGGAAATAGACTTTGCTAGACAGTTAAGGTATAAGTACAGTAATAGGAGATACAGTGTAGAGGCTCTGCACCGGAAACGTGTGCTGATCCGCAGGATCAAGTGAGCAAATTCTGGAACCTGGAACCTGGATGGAACCTTTGCAGACTATCGGTCTACTCATAGGCAAAAACAACGAACGAATTTACGAGGACTTACAAATAATGAAAGTTTTAAATAAGTTCCTCTCCTCAGTGTTTACTAACGAAAATATAAATAATATTCCGTAATCTCCTCCTTTATACGAAGAGATTGTAGACACCAATTGACCTGGAAAGTACTCCTTGGGGGACGTTAGGCAGGAGACTGGGAGTACTGAAACTCCCGTGTCTCTTGTCACTCTCCTTAGCTGATCTTTTTCCGTGTCTCATCTACCCTGTGAGCAGTCCAGCATGCTCTCAAACACACACACTTCTCCCTCTATTCCTCACTACACAAATGTAAAAAGTGAACAATGAACAATAGTTTTATGTTCGAATGTCCATTTTTACATGAGAAGCCAAAATCGCAGAAGCGAGTTTTGGATAGAATTTCGATTTGTACGTCTTTATTCATTCCTGTATTTTTTCTCAATTCATCTAATAATGACTTATACACTATGACGTCACAAAATAACTTTATTCTCTTTACGTTTCCCACTCTGTGTCTCTAATTCGTTCTTGTAAATCTTCCTAACAATGATTCGTACTCTACGTACAAATTCAATAACTATGACGTCCCATTTTCCCGTCATTAATTTCCCTTCATCATATCTCTAGTATTCAATGTATGAAAATTTATATATCATCATAATAAAAACTGTACACCCTCTAGAAGTCATTATTTATATGTTATGTAGTATAAATATAATTCTTACATTCATATCTTATCTTGACCAATTATCCAATATAAATCTTATTAAATAATCATCTGTACTCGTGTCAGTCATGAAATGCAAAACTTTTGCCTTCGTTCTAAAACGCAAAAATACGTTCTCGTATTTTTTAAAAAAAAGTGCGTTCACCCCTCAAGATATTCATGAATGCTTAGGTAAGCGATCGAAATTCCGCTAACTGGCAGAAGTGAGCGCTTCTAAGATAAAAAAGGTCTCCTTTCGCTTTGATTCGAATGTATAACATTATAGCATATTATTTCAGTAGTAGATACGTCAATTAACAATTTGCTAAAATTGTAATTAAATGTAATCCTTTAATATAATGTAATTGATGTAATGTACTTTAATGAAACTGTAATGAACAATAACTTGTAATGTACTTCAGTGAAACTAATTAAATGTAATGATTTAATTTATAATGTAAGAATGTACTTTAATGGAATTGTAATTAAAAAGTGAATATGAATTAATTGGTAGTTGTAATCCATGATTGTAATCATAATTGTAATGAACCAAAACTAATACGTACTCAGGCATGTACTCAAAATTCTGCTGATGTGCTAATACGAAATAATATCGCCTCTATAAATGTCGAATCAGCGATACTACTGTCTTTTTTATTTTTATATTTTTTTAGTTGAAATCATGTGTTTAAGAATGGGGGGAAATTTAACCTTCAACTGTTCTCCCCCAAACATTAGATTATATTATGCATGTACCATCTTCATTTAGGACACTTCAAGATTAGACATCTTAAGATTAACACTTCTAAATTAATCTTCATTATAGAACTTCATTTAAGGCACTTCTAGATTAATCTTCATCATTTGTACTTGATATTAGCACCTCATTAGGGGGGGGGGGGCAGAGGCCCCTTGCCTCCTTAACTTAAGTATTTTTATATTCCGGCCTGAGCCATGGTCGAAAGAGGTCGAACCTCTACCCCTGTAAATTCAGAGAAGTACCTGTATATTTTTAAGAAGTAAACTACACTTTAAGAAGTTTTTATCTTTTTCCTTCGAGCCGCCGTGCTCGCTTCAGACTTAGTCAGAAAAGTCGATAATTATAAAAAGAGAAGAATTAATAAGCAGAAAGAAAAGAATTAACAGAGTGTCGACCCCCTAAGGCGACCGAAAAGTATTATAGAAAAGTATAAAGAAGAAGCATCCGTTGCAGCCTCCCTAACTAGAACCCCCTTCGAATCCGAACCGACAAAGGGCCATAAGGGGGGGGTTAACACATACATGCATCTTACACACTACACACACATACATGCATCTTACGCACTACACAATCTTTTCAAAATTTATAAAGAAAAAGTGGCATCGTTGAGCCTTGGAGACCTTGTTTTCGGCTCTCACCTTCTTCTATGGAGGGGTTACTTTTGCGGGCGCTCGCCCTTGACCCCCCCCCTCCCCCTCCTTCCTACATAAAAAAAATCACTCTCAGTGACGATCATTTAAAGCTTCGCTATTTTACCATTAGTATAGGTAACGTTAACCCTAATAAAACTCTAGGTCCAGTCAAGCTCTACCATAAGGCAATTAAAGAAATGAATTAATCAAAGGAATAATCTAAGAAATAATCTCTCCTTTTGCATATATATTTACTACTACTACTACTACTACTACTACTAATAATAATAATAATAATAATAATAATAATAATAAATTGTTACAGTCTGGAAAAGTTCCGTGCGATTGGAAACTTGCAACCATTACGCCAATATTAAAAAAGTCGACAAATTAATGGCTTCCAGAAATTATCATTCCATTAGTTTGACTTCAGTAGTTGGTAAGTTTATGAAGACGATCGTTCGGGACCAAATCGTTAATCATTTACAAATGAATAACTTAATTAAAGATTCTCGGCCCCGCCGCCGCATAAAAATAAATAACTCGGCGTAATCGCTCTTGCTTTACTAATTTGCTCGACTTTTTTAATGATATCGTAAATATATATATGACAAGTGTAAAACAATGGATATGTCGGGCGGGTTTTATTTACAAGGATAATCACTAAGGACTCAGGAAATTCTTGATGGTCCCAATCATTCGACTGTTGCAAGGAACGTCGAGTCCGTAATTTGCAAATAGAGTTAACTCATCGAATAACTACATCACCTTTTCTTATCTTTCTTCTACGTATAGTCCAGGATGGAACAAAACAGAGGGTATTTCTTAATATTTACTTAAATTAAGTACATTGAAATGATGAATACAAAGCAACAAATTAACTCCAACCAAGTGGAATAAGTTCTTTAATTAGGTTATATGAAAAAATAATATATTCGTTATGAAACGAACTCATTTTAGACACATGGGATTTTATGACCAATGTGACAGATATTTTATATATTTCCAGTTTCAAAACGCATTTCATGAAGTGGCCCATAGGAGATTATTTGCTAAAAACTTCGTCTCGTGGAATTAATGGTAATGTTCTCAAATGGACTGAAAATTGGCTAAGCGGACGTAAACAAAGAGTGGTTATTAATGGCAAAGCGTCTAACTGGAGAAGTGTAACTAGCGACGTACCTCAGGGATCAGCAGTTCTTTTTATTTTTTATATCAATGACATCGACATAGGAATTAAAAGTATAATTTCAAAATTTGGGGATGATACCAAACTGGGCGGGCGAGCAAATCCAGCGGCGGAACGGTTGAAGATTCAAAAAGATATTAAGAAGTTATTAGAGTGGGCATAAATTTTGCAAATGAACTTTAATGTAGATAAATGTAAAACGTTGCATATTATGGAAACAATGTTAAAAAAAGTATTCTGTACGCGACAAGAAACTAATGAGAGTTACGAAAAAAAAAAGATGTCGGTATTATCGTTTTCGTCACTCTTAACCGAGTTATTAATACATCGAAGAGGTTAAAAAAGCAAACAGAAACTTAGAATTTACTGGTAGATCATTTGAATTTAAGTCCGAAAAGATGATGTTATTATATAATTCCTTAGTACGCCCACACCTGGAGCACTGCGTTCAGTTCTGGTGCCCATATTTACGACAGGACATAGACAGAATGGAGAGAATGCGGCGACGAGCTACTAAGATGATTCCCAGGCTAAGAAACAAATCATACGCTGTACGTTTAAAAACGTAAAATTTATTCTCACTCATTAAAGGTGAATTCGAAGAGATTTAAACCAGATATTTAAAATGATTAAAGGTTTTGATAACGTCAACGTCGAAAAATATTTCACCTTCACAATGACGGTGTCATCTCACCAGTACTTACCACTTCTCTTCGATGCTTGATGCAGGTGCTTACTACCCTGGAAATGATATCCTTAAGTTTGATAAGGAGAGTGACTTCCTTCCTCTCGTGGAATCCTTTTCACACTTAATTTTTTAACTTGCTGCATTTTAATTTCATTCATTCATAACTCTCGTTGCCTTCACCTTCGATTTCTTCATCTGATCACCTTCATCACCTTCATCTTGATCTTTCACCTTGTTTTAGGGTATAGTTTTAGGTAAATGGCAACGACATACTGTAGAAAGTAACCCAAATTATTCATCCCATGACTGACATCATTAATTTGTGTATATATATATATATATATATATATATATATATATATAATATATATATATATATATATATATATATATATATATATATATATAATATATATATATGTATATATATATTATATATATTATTTTTTTATATATATATAGTAATTAGTAACTGTACAGTCACTTGAAAAGGTCCTGTCTTCAGACTTCACGTTTCTTACCGATAAATATATATTGGTATATTTATAAATACCATAGACATTGTAGTTGGAATTAAGCAAATATTTTATTTTGTCAATACATGGCACGTCAATAAAATAAAATAAAAAGCTTTATAACAAGCTTTAAAAAAGCTTTATAAACGATTTTAGAGAATTTATCCAGAACTGAAGAGTACAAAGGTCGATATTTTTATTACTTTTTTCACTCTAATTTTGCCAAATTGAAGCAACTTTAGTTACTCAAATATTTTAGATTAACTGAAAGTGGTTAATGAAGAAAATGCACTCAAAAATTAAATATAAATGTCGTAAAATAACTCTCTTTGTAAGTTTAAGTTGGACAATTTTTTTTCAAAACTTCTGTGAACTCTAATTCCCATCGATTGACTATACGTTTCGATGGTTCTTGATGTCTTTCCTTCTACGCCTGGACAAATTCATCCTCTGAGGCATCTTCGGTCAAAAGAACAACCTTTTCATTGTTGTGGAGATCAGTGACTACGGCCTGAAAAAGGATGAGTTAGAAAAATTTGTTAAATCATGCTTAAAATTATGTCAAGTGAGCAAAGTTGGAAGTTTTCGAGTTTGTTTTGAGGAGTTAACGCAATTCTAGACAAGTTTAATGATAACAGCGTGTCAAGGTTTGACAAACTTACTCTTGTCAAAATCCTTCTATTATTTACTAAACATAATTTACATTAAATTTAAGTGAAAATGTTGTCCGTCATCGGATGTACAGTTATATATGAATGTACAGGGTGTCCACAGTTTCTTGTCACCCCAGTAAAATACTAACTAATTTTCGTTTTTCTTTCAGACTCATTTGAAATGCGTGATAGTAGTAACTATACGATTGAACAACGCATATTGGCTAGTACCTGGGTCCATGAGCGACCACGCAATGGCAAAACCAAT
Organism: Bathynomus jamesi; assembly: GCA_023014485.1. Taxonomy (NCBI): domain Eukaryota; kingdom Metazoa; phylum Arthropoda; class Malacostraca; order Isopoda; family Cirolanidae; genus Bathynomus; species Bathynomus jamesi. Next base: position 411,838 of record JAJOZX010002668.1, on the reverse strand, counting down.
GGAAATATTCGTGCAGACTTCTAGGACCGATTAAATCGTGCAGCTCCTTTTTGGAGGAGCTGCATAATTCAATCGGTCCTGGAAGTCTGCACGAATATTTTCAATGGGTCTGAAAGAAAAACAAAAAACAGTTAGTATTTTACTGGGGTAACAAGACATTGTGTACACCCTGTATATTAACCCGCACAGAAGTTCGTCAACTTAGAAATAATAAACTGTCAACTTTTTTATTCAAGAGTAACATGCCAGTGCAAATATGCTGTCACGTCTATATCCTCATCCGAATGTAGAGGACAGTCACCCACCCAGACTCAACGTCGATTAACTTCTCTGATCTAAGGGGAAGACGTGTTTCCTCGTGGCTTACCCTGGAGATGCAAGAAGGAAACAGATTTAGTAACCTCACCAGTAATAATATTAAAAGACTTTAATTTATTGTAACATCACTTATTTTTGTTGTCACCTTTTGATGCAAAAAACAATAGGTGATTCATCTGTCGGAAGACAAAGGCTAAGTAGTGATAAACCAAAAAATTTTAAAAATAGGCGAAAACAACCCTGTTGAAAATTATACAAGCATTTAAAAGCAATATACCTTCTATGCATTTATGAACATCATCAGTTGTATTGATGCGATAGACGATGTCTCTTTAAGTTCAATATAAGCATTTCGAAAGATGACGATCATTATTTTTAACTTGCTTTGAAAGTTCAAAGTTAAGATTTAAACCAAACAGGTTACGTCATGACCATGTAGCAATCCCGCTACCTGTCGAAGTTAAGCGACATTGGGTCTGGAGAGTAATTGGGTGGATGACCGTCCTTTTGGTTCAGATAATGTAGCAACCCGTGGTTTCGAATCCCAGGTATACGTCCCTTCCTTCCGTCAAATGATCTCTGATATTACGAGAAAAAAAAGGCCAAAATCTAACAAAACATTTCATTGACAAAAATTGAATAACTTTTTAATTAACTTCTTAATTTGTTCGTTAAATATGATACACTTATGAACTATAACTTAAATTTGTATACAAGCAATGATATCTTACAATCTTTATGTAACATATATATGTGTGTGTGTGTGTGTGTGTGTGTGTGTGTGTGTGTGGTTTCCCTCCCATTTCATTAACATCCCTGTGAATTAGCTTACAATTTTTCTCTTGAATGACTTAAGCAAATTGTACAGAACCCTACTCGTATCCCCGATCACCATGGAGATAGGCCCAACATTCTGGATTTATTTCCCACCTCTCATCCTTCTTCTTACTCTGTCAAACTTTTTCTCCTTTGGGCTCCTCCTACCACAATCTTATATGTGTTTCTGTCCAATCACTCCAATTCGGCCTTTGGATCCTCCCAAGAGGAGACGCCTTTGGCATTTTGGCGCCGCTGATTGGGAGGCCCTAAAGAAGTACTTCTCTAATTTTCCATGGAATGATTACTGCTTCCATAGCCGGGGCCCTTCCGAGTGTACTGAACGCATCATGGAGGTGATTCTCTCGGGCATGGAAGCGTACATCCCATATTCTATCTCTCCCACTAATGCAAAAAAACCTTAGTTTAACTTTGCTTGTTCTAATACTATCTTCAACAGAGAGGAGGCTTACAGAAGGTACCGTCGCCATTCAACTCCTGATTCTCACTCAGCTTATATTTTTGTCCGGAATCGTGCAAAATCTATTCTTCGACTCAAAAAAAATTCCTTCATCAGACAAAAATGTGAAAAAACTCAGTTTTGTCTGATGAAAGAATTCTTCTCACTCTTTGTGGCGTCTGGCCAAGAACCTCTCCAACAACTTTATTTCTTCTTTCCCTCCTTTTTTTCCATTCCGACGTCTCAGTTGCCGTCTCTTCTCCCGATAAAGCTGAATTCTCCGCTCAAACTTTCGCTCACAATTCAACCCTGGAGGATTCCGGTGCTGTTCCTCTATCTCCTCCCTCTGACTTAATTATGTCTGAAATTAGAATCTTTTCCAAAGATGTTTTTTCTCCCCTATCTGGACTCAATTCCTGGGAGGCGTACGGTCCTACTGTTCTTAAAAACTGTGCTTCTGTGCTGACACCCTACCTAAGAGTCTTTGTCTTTCAACTGATACTTTTCATTCCTGGCGAAAGTTCGCTTTCAGTCAGCCTGTCCTAAAGAAGAGTGACCGCTCTCAATCCTCCAAATATCGTCTAATTGCTTTGATTTCTTGCCTTTCCAAAGTTTTAGAATCTATCCTTAATAGGAAGTCTTAAACACCTGTATTCTCACAATCTTCTTTCAGATCGACAGTATGGGTTCTACAAGGGACGCTCTACTGACAATCTTCTTACATATCTCTCTGACTCTTGGTCATCCTCCTTTCGGGGTTTTGGTGAAACGTTTGATAGAGTCTGGCACAACTCCTTAATTTCCAAACTGCTCTCCTTCGGTTTCTATACTTCTATCTGTACCTTCCTCCCTAATTTCCTTCTTTTTTATCTATAGCTACGGTTGTAGATGGTTACTGTTCTACTCCAAAAGCCATTAATAGTGGTGTTCATCAGGGCTCTGTCCTATCACCCACTTTCTTCCTTTTATTTATCAATGCTCTTTCAAGTTGCATTTCCTGTCCTATCCATTCCTATGCCGATGATTTCACCCTTCATCTCTCCAACTGCTTCACAAAGTTTCCATCTCAACAGTCACTCCACGATTCACGTGGAACGGCTATAGTACACCGGACCTCTGAATTTTCTACCTTCTCTGATTAGGGTAGAGAAAATCTTGTGGCTTTCAATGCCTCAAAAACTCAGTTCCTTCATCTGTCTACTCGTCACACTCTTCTACACGATTATCCCCTTACCTTCAACAATACACAACTCAACTCTTCCTCTTCTCTTAACATTCTTGATGTTTTCTTTTCTCGTGATCTTTCTTGGAAAGGTCACATATTCTCTCTCTCTAAAACAGTTTCTAAGAGGTTAGGTGCGTTGTATCGGCTCCGCAATTTCTTCACCCTCACATAGTTGCTGTCTTTGTACTGGGTTCTTGTCCGCCCTTGTATGGAACGCTATTCATATGTGAAGTGGCTCAACTCACACACAGCTCTACTTGACAGGATGGAACCAATGGTTATTCCCCTCTTCTTATTGACTGTCTTCAATCCTCATCTCTTTGCCACAGTGTTGCCACACTCTCTTTACTATCGCTATTATAACGGACACTGCCTCTTCTGAATTCTCTAACTGCATAACTCCTCCTTTAAGGAGAGTACGCAGTACCATACTTTCGACACATTCTCATTCCATTTCTGTCCATCTCTCTAATGCAAAGGTTAATTGGTATTTTGAATTTCATCTACTCAGCCGGTGAACTCTGGAACAATCCTCCTCAATCCATCTTTCCTCCTATCTATGACCTCCACTCTTTCATACGCATACTGTCCAAGCATCTCGAAAACCTTGGATCTTGATTTTGGCTCTGTTCTTCTGTGAGGTGGGGTAGGCTTTTTGTGGACATATGCCCTTAACCCTTCCTTCCTGCATTAAAAAAAGGCCTAGCTAGATCTAGACATTTTTCAATAGCCCCCCCCCCTTTCCCCCGTCTTCATGATACGTTCAACGCATATAAAAATTCCCTTTTTCCTTTAATTATATATATATATGGGATGAATTTCACAATTAGAATGAATGATGTAACCCACAAGGAAAAGGAAAAAAGATTCCAAGGCTTTAGTGTATTCAGAAGTACACCTCGTCAGGGAATGATGACGAGGTGTACTTCTGTATACACGAAAGGCCTTGGAATAATTTTTCTTTTTCCCTGTGGGTTTGCATCATTCATTCATTTCACGTGTTTAATTGTGAAATTCATCCCATAATATATATATATATATTTTTTTTTTATTGGGGTTTAACCTCCTTCGCAAATCTAAGGTCATATGACGGAGGGGACCTACAGATTTACGTGGGATCTGAACCACGGGTCGCTACATAATCTGGCCGCGGAGGACGGTCTCCCATCCAACTACTACACAGACCCAATGTCGCTTAACTTCGCTGGTCTCCGGGAAGCGATGTTACGACATGGCCACGACGTAGCCCATAATATATATATATATAACGGGTGCGGCAAAAGTAACGCCCTTTAATAATTGTACATTTTTTAAGGTGTATTGAGCCAACCACAAAATTAATTAAATTCCAGTTATTTTTTAGTTTTTACTGAGGAAGTACTTATTACTTTTCTTAAAATGCTGTATTTCTTAAAAACCTTATTATTTCTCTTAAAATGCTGTAATTGATTTATTTCCTTCAATAAAAGAGAATAAACTAAAAAGGGCGTTATTTTTCCCGCACCCGATATATCAAAAGTTTCATTCCTGTTTTGTGTTTGGGAGTTTAAATTGTGAACTACATCAATTTTCTCTCTTCTTCTTTTCACCTTTTTGGTTTTGTGACCATGCAAGTAATGGCGATGATCAAGAATGAAAGTCCAATGAAAATGATGCCAGCCGCAATCATGATCACCTCCAACTTTGGTCTCGAAGTCAATTTCTCCTAAAAGTAAGTAAATATAAACGTTACATTCCTGTAATTTTAACACGTAATAAATATATAGGGGGGGGGCAAAGAGTCTGCCCCCCCCCCCCCAAAATTTAAATATCTAATTTTATATATCTCATATTTAATATCTAATTTTTACATATCTCATATTTACATATCTAATTTTTACATATCTAATTTTCTGCATTTTAGTAATTTTTTTTCTTTTGCATATTAACGTCCGTTGGTCCCTTTTAGGGACACATTTAACAATGCAATTTAAATTAGAACTTAAAAGTGAAGTTCTTTAATATTAAATGAGGGGTCCCGCGTCTTAAGGTACCTAAGCGCCAAAATTAAAAATTCGCCAGAAATCGCCTCCAAAGTTCAGCAATATACTGGCAATAGTATCTGTTATAATTGAGCTAGAACGTTCATTTTTTGGCTAAATAGAGTTCTAAGTATGCTAATGAAGATGTTGATGAGTTTTTGGAATAGATTTTCATATTTATATTTTATATATTTTTTTTAATTTTTTGATTTTCTTATTATCCCAAACTTTGGGTGCGATTTCTGGCACAGAATGATTCCATTGATTTTTCATCACTATCACTAGCACGGTGAGACATTGCTGCACATATCGATAATAGTTAGAAGCCGGTGAATAGAATAATCCACGCAATATTCAGTAATATGAGCACGAACACATGACGCCTGCTAACAGCAACGCGAGTCTTAAGGTACTGGCGGGATGTTGTGTCGTGTCCCTCTCGGCGCGTGGAGCGGGTGGCCAATCAGAAAGCAGATCGGCGTGGCTGCCATGTTTTCATTGGCTCGCGCTCCTCCTGCTGTTCCCGCCACCCAGAGACCGAGCGTCTCACCCCCATCCCATCACCTCCCACCAGTTGAACGGGAAAGTAGTTCGCTTCATAAGGTTTTCAACCATACTTCTAGTGTCGTAAGGTCATTATAACCCAAACCACGCGATAGAGGAAGGGTGAAAATAGTGATATCCATCAAAAACACGTTTTCACCTGTTGTGGCGCTCAGGTACCTTAAGACGCGCGACCCCTCATTTATTTCTAATTTTTATTTTTTTATTTCAAATTTTCTGTATCAGAACTATTTCATGTTTATTTAAAGTTTTCGAAGCTGAATATATCAAGAAATATCATCAGGAAATAAAAAAAAAATAGTTTTGGTCCATAATGATTTGAAAGTGAACATGATAGATTCAAGTAAATATTCAGTAGAAGAACACTTAATCTAATACACGTAAAACAGAAGAAATAAGATCTGACTTTCGTGAAAGATTTGGAAAAGAAGCGTCTCATAAAAGTACATTTTTGAAATGGGAAATGAAATTATTTGAAACATGTTCAGTTAAAGACAAACCAAGGACTGGAAGACCATCAACCAAAATTCAGAGCGTTTCATTACTCGAGGAATCGACTGAAAAATCGGAATTCACGCCATTTGGAAGCGCCACTCGTTTGGCTACCACGGAGCCCTGCCCTATCGACGTGTGATAATTCACTGTGGGTCTTTATCAAAAAGAATGTGGCAAATGAACGATATAAAACAAATGACGCTTTGGAACAAAAAATGTTCAAAGTTTCGTTAAGGTCACCACTACTATACTAAGGAGGATGTCACATTGCACATGGAGACGTATCATCCTATCATGAAAATGAAGGCCAACGGACACATTTTGGATTATTAATTGACCCTTTTGTTAGTCTGTAATATGAGATACATAATTTAAACTTAAATTAAATGTTAAAAATGTCAATATGCAATAGATTCTTTCGTTCATGTACACCATCTTATTTTGAGTGGGTGCCCAGACGTTTTGCCCACCCTGTAGATTATACAGGGTGTCCCATAAGTCCCTTTACCCCTCAACCTATTCTAGTAAGAAAGGGCTCAGGGGTAGGACCCATGGGACACCCTGTACATGATGCCCGAGCACAGGACCTTCAGTCTAAAGTTCGGGCTAAGACCCCCGACTCCAGGACCTTCAGAATGGCGCTTTAACCTGACGGATGAGTAGCAGTATTACTTTTTTAGTGTATTTTCAGGATCAATGAAAGAAAGCCACCCCATCCTTCTTTAGTTAGTTTTATAAGACTAACTAACGAAAATATAACGACCTAACCTATCGTCAAGGGCGTACAGTTGACCTAACGATTGGTTAGGTTAGGTCGTGATATTTTCATTAGTTAACCTTATAAAGCTAACTAAAGAAGGCTGGGGGTGGCTTTCTTTCATTGATTCTATTTTCAAAACTGTCTAATGATTTCACGCTGACGCTGACTGTTCTGAATGAAAAAATATTTATTACTAATAATAATAATGAAATTGAAATTCTGAAAATAGTGTAAAGAAAATTAGGAAGTGTTATCTTTAAAGAAATTTTTTGCACTTTCGATAGACTAATTTCACACAAATATTATGGAATGACGCCTAGAATGACCTTTCGTTACCTTTAAACTTACATTTGTGCCTGAAGTCACGGGGCGTAGGGCACTTACGGGAGTCTGACAGGCAGCCAGGAATGACGTGCAAAGGGGGGAGGGGGTTACTAACTTTGGGAAGCAGCAATAGTAACGGGCGGTTATTCCATTTGTTAATTGGTCTAATTGGAGAATTGTTTATCGTACGGGCGGGCATATACCATCAGAGGCCTATCAGAGACTTACAGTGGACTTAGTGAATAAACTGTAGAATTAAAGACCTTTTTCTTCAGCACCTCACAACCCATTCGGCCACACCTGGCTAGACAAACATATTTAAAAGCTTGTGCTTGGCGCCATTCGAGCAACTGTTCTTAATTCTTTTCTAAAACTCGTACGATATTTTTACATTTGAAACTCGAAAGCTTAACCAATTTCGTGAAATCTTTAAGCACGAGTAGTTACAAAAGTAAGAATCAAATGTTCGACATGCAGGACCAGGGCCGGTTTTAGGCGGGTGCGAGGGGTGCACCGCACCCGGCCCCGCGCTTTGGCGGTAGCGGCAAAGTGATGCCAGACTATCAAGACTGATGCTTTTGTAACTATCGATAATCACAATTACTTGTCAAAACTGCATTCAAACCTAATACAATACGCTTTCATTATTATTATTTTAATATATTATTATTATTATTATTATTATTATTATTATTATTATTATTAAAAATGGTCCATTGAGTAGGTAAGTAGTTAATCTAACAATTATTAAACTCCTTTTATAACCATGACTGGGTGGAAGAAACCAATCGGTTACTCCACACTAGTATTTATATATCAGGTCATCCCATAAGTAATGTTTTTTAGATCGGCATTTGAAGGACAAAAAAAAACTCAACTCAAACTTTTTAATCTAGTATATATTTTCCATCGGAATCAATGACACTCTGCCAACGTCCTACAAGGTTTTCAATGCCATGTTTATAAAATTCAGGCGGTTTTGAGGCAAAAAATGTACAAAGACTGTTGCAGGTCATCTAAAGAAGTATACTGTTTCTCGTCAAGATAGTTTTGCAGACTCCTGAAGAGATGATAATCTGAAGGCGCAAGGTCTGGAGAATATGGAGGATGTGGAAGTTTTTCCCACCCAAGCTCCTCAATTTTTGCAGAAGTGATCCGAGCGGTATGAGGACGTGCGTTGTAGTGGTGGAACACGATTCCTTTCCGATTAACCAAAGAAGGTCTCTTTTCTTTTAGTGCATTGTTCAATCGATCCAGTTGTTGACAGTAGACTTGAGCGGTGATGTTTGGTTGTGTGGTAAGGTTTCAAAGTGTATTACACCACCTTTATCCCACCAAACACTAAGCAACACCTTCCGAGGGTGAAGATTTGGTTTTGGCTGTGGTGTCGCTGGTTCTCCGGCACAAACCCACTGTCGACGGCGCTTAACATTCTGGTACAGTATCCACTTTTCATCACTAGTCACTAAACGGTGCAAAAACGGATCTTGGAGTTCACGGGAATGAAGAGCTGTGCTAATGTTTACCCGCACCCTCAGATTGTCGACCGACAATTCATGTGGCACCCATTTTTCTAACTTAGGCACTTTCCCGAGTTGTTGCAAATGTCGATTGATGGTGGACGGGGATGAATTGAGTTTCTGGGCCAATTCTTCGACAGTTGTTGAACAGTCTTCTTCAAGTGCGGCTAACAGCAGGTCATCATCAAACTCAGCAGGGCGTCCAGAGCGTGCTGCATCTGTCAAACAGCAGTCACCATTCCTAAACTTTTGAAACCATCTTTGACATTTCCTTACATGCAGAATATCGTTGCCATAAACGTCCTGAATGTTTCGCGTTGCTTCAGTAGCACTATTCCCTTTTTTGAACTCGTAAAGCATTATATGCCTGATATGCTCTTCTGATACCGCCATGTTTATAAGGGGTTCACATAAAGCAAAACACACGTCTTCACTGGTCAAGGTCTGTAAAGTATGTAGCGAAACACGATAGATCTCCTCTTAGATATAACCTTCGGAAAATTTATGCTTAAACCGAGTAGGACTAGTTTAAACTTAATCTATCGTAAAAAACAATATTACTTATGGGATAACCTGATATTATGTGGTAAGACGTACTCGGCAGTATTGATACAATGACACTACCGATCAACTGACCAACCAACAAAAAGCTGGAGAAACAAAGGCAGGAGCATAGGACGCTGATGACTTGAAACGCTAACGGGAAAAACAACTATTGATTCTACAACCGATAAAAACCAGCTTTAAAAGTGCGCTCACCTAAATTTAACAAATGGAAGGAGGACTCCTAACCAGAACTAAACCTAAATGAATAAATCAAGACTTTTTTAAGAACAATTGACTTGGTAAGTTGACCGTTGTATTTCTAAGCCCCAGTCTAGTGATAACAGTTTAAGCTAGGTCAAGTTAAATTAGACCTACATTGTGGTCTAATACCTAGCATTAATTTATAGTTTAACAAAGGCTAGAGTAAATTGCCCTAGCCTAATCTTGTGAGGAATCCTACTGTGGACCTCAATTTAATCTACCCGTTCTGGACCATTTCCGGAATCTTTAGGCTGACCTAGGCTTATCCTACTTTTTTACATTATGTTTTGTTTAAGTTTTTGTGATTGAATCGTGTAACGTGTACCAAACATTCTTGTTCCTATAATAATAATACCAAATGTTTTCTATATAACTTAAAAAATTGCATTTTATTTTAGGTAAATCTTAAGGAAATGTCATCACCTGCAAAATCATACCAAAATGCATTTTTGTAGTAGTATTTGATGTGATTGATTCAAATCTGATATTCATTTGTTGTGTAAATGAACCGAAACCTCTTTTATTCGAAGTTGAAACTCATGATGTTTCAGCTCAATTACGCAGTATGTAAATATAAGATTTGAGTAAATCACATTAAATACTACTATAAAAAAGCATTTTCGTAAACCTAACCTAACGTAGCCTAACCTAACCTAATAAATCTTACCTCCGTATTGTTCAGTCGGAGGATAAATTTCAGCTATTATCCTTAAAAATGTATGGAGGACATTATGGCCATATAGTTATTTTTTCGAAATTCAGGTGATGACATCCCCTTAAGATTATCCTTATTTTATATTATGAGAATTTTATGATTATTTTATGATTAGTTATTTTTGTGCGTTGATCATTGATTGATAAAATAACTAACTAAAATAGACTTGAATTTTCTTATTTTTAATATTATGTTTGGTACTTTTCTATTATCCCGAACCCCAGACTTTTTGCCAGTTGCCAGACTTCAATTTTGACACAGAATATTTTCGTTAAAACTAACGAGAATATCACGACTTATTCTAACTAATTATCAAGGGTGTACAGTTTACCTAACCGGGCATTCAATTAACCTAATTAGTTGGTAGGGTTAGGTTAAGTCGTGATATTTTCGTTGTTTTAACGAAAATATTCTGTGTCAAAACTGAAGTCTGGCAACTGATCAAAAGTCTGGGGTCCGGGATAACATGAAAGTACCTTATTTTTTTTTTTTATTGAAACTGAACGGCAACATAAGTAAATACGCGTTATTAACAATTTAAAAAACCCTGCCAAATATTAGTCGCCAGCCCCGCATAGTATTAAGTCATCCCATAAGTAATGTTTTTACGATAGATTAAGTTTAAACTAGTCCTACTCAGTTTAAGCATAAATTTTCCGAAGGTTATATCTAAGGAGAGATCTATCGTGTTTCGCTACATACTTTACAGACCTTGACCAGTGAAGACGTGTGTTTTTCTCAGAGCTGGGCATTTGCGGCATATTTTGCGGTACTGCGGTACTGCGGTACTACCGCAAACCGCAAACCGGAACCGCATAACGCAGTACCGCAAAGGATCGCTGAAAGTACCGCAGTACCGCTACCGCATTCAAATTTCCGCGTACCGGTTTGGTGCCGGTTTGGTAGTTTGGTAGTACCGCAGTACCGCAAAATATGCCGCAAATGCCCAGCTCTGGTTTTTCTTTATGTGAACCCCTCATAAACATGGCGGTATCAGAAGAGCATATCAGGCATATAATGCTTTACGAGTTCAAAAAAGGGAATAGTGCTACTGAAACAACGCGAAACATTCAGGACGTTTATGGCAACGATATTCTGCATGTGAGGAAATGTCAAAGATGGTTTCTAAAGTTTAGGAATGGTGACTGCTGTTTGACAGATGCAGCATGCTCTGGACGCCCTGCTGAATTTGATGATGACCTGCTGTTAGCCGCACTTGAAGAAGACTGTTCAACAACTGTCGAAGAATTGGCCCAGAAACTCAATTCATCCCCGTCCACCATCCATCGACATTTGCAACAACTCGGGAAAGTGCCTAAGTTAGGAAAATGGGTGCCACATGAATTGTCGGTCAACAATCTGAGGGTGCGGGTAAACATTAGCACAGCTCTTCATTCCCGTGAACTCCAAGATCCGTTTTTGCACTGTTTAGTGACTGGTGATGAAAAGTGGATACTGTACCAGAATGTTAAGCGCCGTCGACAGTGGGTTTGTGCCGGAGAACCAGCGACACCACAGTCAAAACCAAATCTTCACCATCGGAAGGTGTTGCTTAGTGTTTGGTGGGATAAAGGTGGTGGAATACACTTTGAAACCTCACCACACAACCAAACAATCACCGCTCAAGTCTACTGTCAACAACTAGATCGATTGAACACCACTAAAAGAAAAGAGACCTTCTTTGGTTAATCGGAAAGGAATCGTGTTCCACCACGACAACGCACGTCCTCATACCGCTCGGATCACTTCTGCAAAAATTGAGGAGCTTGGGTGGGAAAAACTTCCACATCCTCCATATTCTCCAGACCTTGCGCCTTCAGATTATCATCTCTTCAGGAGTCTGCAAAACTATCTTGACAAGAAACAGTATACTTCTTTAGATGACCTGCACACCAGTCTTTGTAAGTTTTTTGCCTCAAAACCGCCTGAATTTTATAAACATGACATTGAAAAGCTTGTAGGACGTTGTCAGAGTGTCATTGATTCCGATGGAAAATATATACTAGATTAAAAAGTTTCAGTCGAGTTTTTTTTGTCCTTCAAATTCCGATCTAAAAAACGACATTACTTATGGGATGACCTGATAGTTTGCACCCGGCCCCGCAAACCGTGGCCCCAGCCCTGTGCAGGACCTCGAGTCTGAATTCATACGAGGACTGCTACAGTACCTGTATCCTTTCACAACTGCCTTCTATTCTTTTTCTGGTTATAAAATTATTTAAAAACAAATAAAATAAATTTGGTAAGTAAATGTTATAAACTGCAAATTATATAATTTAATTATGTCCCAACTGTATTTTAATAATTACCTTGATGGTGCAATTACATTTACAGTTACAGTTTCATTTAAAGTTACAGTTGCATTTACAGTTACAGTTACATTTACAGTTGCATTTACAGTCACAGTTTCATTTACAGTTACAGTTACATTTAAGTTACAGTAGGTAGTTCTTTCATTCATAAAATGTACTACGGGTCTAACTAGCATTAATATCCTGATATGCAAAATTTGCAGTGTAAATCCAATAGAAGCATAACTCACAATTAGTTCTTTCAAATCGACTCCGCTCATGTGAGACTTGGGCTCGGATTCATGGTAGCCAATATCTGATGCTGAGTCCTGTTGGAAAAGTGAAGTTTAAAAAAGATGGAGTCGATTAAGAAAGGAGATTTCAGAATAAAAAATTGAAAACTGAAATAGTACAAAAAAATACAAAGAAGAAATGAAAATATACGAGTAGTTTTTTATACGTAGTAACTTAATGGTCTTACAAATTGAAAATAATGTCCAAGTAACTTCAAAACTGTTAATGATGTACAGAGTGGTGGCCACAAAGTCCCTTTGCAGTGAAAGGGACTTTGTGGCCACCCTGTAACTACATTTTTAAGGGAGTTAGGCCATGGGAAAAGAACACTTATTTGTTTATTGTGTGCTTTTTATGTCATTATTATAAAAATATTTCATACACTTATGGTTATTTTTTTTGCGATATTAATCATCACTTTCTATATTATTCATATTTTAGGTTACGTTTTTCGTAGAATTAATCTTGCCGATTTGCCAAAACTTTGCAACAATTAACCATTTACCGACGAAAGGGACAAATTGGAAACGTTTCAAATACACGCCTTCATAACTTAACCCTACAAAAAATTCCATCGGTAAAGGGTTAAAGAAAAAGCTTTAACATTCTCCCCTTGACTTTAATCATGACCTAACCGGCCTATAATAGTAGCGAAACAGATCAGTGAAATAATAAAACTAATGAAACTTATGTAAAACTAATATTATTTAACTTAACTTTAACTTAACTGGTGTTTCGAATTAACCTAACTGTGAATGACAGTTAGCAAAAGGGGGGAAATCGACAATGGGAATGGACGAGAATGGGAATGAATCTGTTTAAGAAAAATCTCATTTCAGATTTTCACTTTAAGATTTCTAATATTTGGACAAAGGAGGGGAAATAAGATGTTCCGTTCAAATTCTTTAAAAAAGACAACTTAACGCAACTAAAAATAAAACTGAAACGTTTTGTAACGGAGAAATCGTTCTTAATATTTAAAATATGCTTTTCTTAATGTTACACGCACTCTTGCAATTAATAATTTTTATTACTGAGTCGTTAGCACGTAAATCTTGCAAGCTATTTTCTCTATCTATCTATCTATCAATCTATCTATCTATATATCTACCCGGCAATGGGGTTCTAAGCTCGTGCTCTTGAGTGCTCTTTGTGCTCGGTTGTACGTGCTTGTTCCTGGAGGTTTCACGTGCGCCCTCCCGGCCCTAGCACCCAAGGATGATGGGGCTCGACCCTGCAGTCCTTGTCATCCTTGGTCTTTTTCCACTTCGACTGTCCCCTCCACCCTTTCTTTTTCCTTTGTCTTTCCTCTCACTTTTTCTTTGTTTTTCCGCCGAGATATGCCCTTTTAAATAGAGGCGAATCAGTTCTTCCCGAACTTAAAAAAAAAAATCTATCTATTTATCTATATAGATAGATAGAGAGATTAAGTATGTCAGAAAAACTGTTTCATTGCTTTGCACAAAGCCCGCGCTACATTATTCAGAGTACGAGCAGCTCGCAGAATCATTGTCAAGTACATAGAGAGTCAGTATTTGAAAGATACTTCCGTAAGTGTCTCATCAGCACTGGAAGGAACTGTGGTCTGTGTTATCATAATCCAATGAACATTCGTTTATATCCATTTCCATGTCTGTTGTTAGTTTGCATTGCAAACATTCCTGGTTTTATAGGTCCGGGTGCATGATTCATTGCCAGTTTGTGTATATATATATATATATATATATATATATATATGGGATGAATTTCACAATTAAAGAAACATATTAATATAGCCCGCATTGAAGTGAAGAACGCCTTCAGAGAGTCCGAAGTAAGAAAAAATATATTTTTTTCCACCGTTCCTCATGCGTGGAGAAGTACACTTTTGGATGATATTTACAACAACTTACGTAGAAGATGCAGAACTCAGAATAGGAAATTAAACAATAGACTGGAGGATTTAATTCATAATAGTTACTGGACTAAAAAAAGTGATTTTAGTAATATTGTTTAACTTGTCGTCCCAAGAACTAGACTTCAATATGAAATGTGCGTTAGGTTTTGGATTAGGTTTCTCAGTCCCAAAAAAGCCCAGCAGTTTACTGATTGCTAAGTCTTTTATTAATTTTGAAAAACACAGTAATATTTCCGAAAGTGAGGTGACTTTAGCAAAAGGTTGTGTGTATAGTGCTTTTAATACGAAGTTTGAATCGAATTATCCTTTGAGGTTTGAAAAAGCCCTAAAACACTGAAAAATAATGATTCATTACATATTACTAAGCGGACAAATCCAATTCGATCGTCATCATGGACAAAAACAGTTATGTTGAAAAGATGAATACGTTATTAAGTGATCGTGACACGTACAAACCTCTAAATAGAGACCCATTGGAGGATGTTAATAAAATGTTTAACAGAAAATTAAGAGAAATTTAAAAATAACTATAATGGGCTTCACAGCAGTTTCTTAGTATTAATTCGTCACTACCATATCTGTACGGCTTAGTAAAAACACACAAAGTTAATAATCCCATGAGGCCTATTGTTAGCTCAGTGGGCTCCGTAACCTATAAGCTATCGAAATGGTTAGTTAGTTTATTAACACCATTAGTTGGCTCTGTTTCTGAGTCACATATTATAAATAGCATGGATCTTATTGACAAACTGAAGTTCCCTAATGACCCTAATTTCAAATTGGTAAGCTTCGATGTATGCTCGCTATTCACAAAAGTCCCTGTTGATGACCTACTTGATTTCTTAAAAGATAAGATTTCTGAATATTCTTTCCCTGTTCAACACAACACTCTTTGAGTTAATTAAGCTGTGTGTCAAAGATTGTAAATTTCAGTTTGAAAATAAGTTTTATGTTATGTCGTTTGGATTGGCTATGGGAAATCCCTTTCACCTGTACTAGCTAATTTATATATGGAATTTTTTGAAAGTAGAATTTTGCCTACGATTGTTAATTTTAACCTGGTTTGGTACAGGTATATAGATGATATTTTATGCCTTTGGCCTAATAATTTTGGATGTGGACTTATTTCTTGGTAGGCTCAACAATTTAGCCCCATCTATTAAGTTTACAGTTGAAAAAGAAAATGAGGGAAGCCTACCTTTTCTTGATCTAAAAATTTGGAGATGCTCTAATCAGTTCAAATATGAAGTCTACCGTAAGCCTACTAATAATAACTCTTACGTGCATTTTATTCTGACCATCATCCTTCGATTAAATCCTCTATTTTCTCTGCTATGTTTCTTCGAGCATTGAGAGTTGTCAGTCCTGAATTTTTAGATTCCGAGTTATGCAATATCATGAATATTGGTACTAAATTATGTTATCCTATTTCATTTTTAGATAACTGTCTTAAGAAAGCCAAGAATAGGTATTATAATAATGTAATTGTAAAGGAATTTCAGCGTAAAAATATCCTTAGCCTACCTTACCATGTTAATTTTCAATACCTTCCAACTGTACTTAAAGCAATTGGCATTAATGTAATCTTTAAGTATAATAATATTGTTAAATCACGCCTAATAAAGAATAGCCCTGATAATGTTGTTGGTTGTGTGTATTCGATCGGGTGTACACAATGTAACTCAGTATATATAGGCCAAACCGGTAAAACGTTAGATATTAGGGTAAAACAGCATAAATATGCTTGTAGAACAGCTAGTACTTCCAATGCTTTATTTAACCATATGTATAGATGTAACCATAGCATCAAGTGGGATAGTTCTAAAGCGCTTGTTAAAACAGAGATATAATAGAACGAAATATTCTAGAATGTGCATTTATTCATTTTAAAAACAATTTCAATAACAGCTCGGGGACTTATAAAATTGACGATATCATGTTAAAATTTCTTTTGCCTCTCATTAACCCTTGTTAAGTATGTGCTAATTGTTTTGTTTTTCCTGTACGTTGTATATATATATGGCTTCTCGCCTTTTAACTTCATTCCCTGACGAGGTGTAGCTTTGAATACACGAAAGGCCTTGGAATCGTTTTTCTTTTTCCTTGTGGGTTTGCAGCATATATATATATATATAATTTTTTTTTTTTTTTTTTTTTTTTTTTTTTTTCAAAAATTGTGGCCACCTTTTACACCGGACCAACAAAAACACAACTCCGAGAATAACTAAATGAAACAGAAATCATATTAAACCCTTTATATTTTCCTTAAAATGAGAGGCAGTTTATTTAAATCGGATGAGGAAGTCTTTTTACAAATTAAACTTCAACAACAGTTGTTAAAAAATAAAGTTGCCAATACGAAAAAATTGCTAAATTCCTCAGTAAATAGTCAAATTGTAATTTCAGGGTCAACTTTGGGATCACTCGATCATTCAGGGCAGCCTAGGTTAGGCAAGTTGGTGCATTGTTATGGGTTGTCGAGGTTAGGCAAGTTGGTGCATTGTTATGGGTTGTCGAGGTTAGGCTAGGGAGGCTAATAAGTGAAATATATCTAGATCAGTGATTCCCAACGTGAGGATCTTAGGGGGGGGGGGGCTAGAAAACTGTAAAATTGTTACCTTCTATTAATAAATCACCTATCACACCCGCAAATACTGATGGACATAAAGGGGCGTTGGCCTAAAAAAGGTTGGAAATCACTGGTCTAGGCCTAGAGCGCCCTAGACGGTATTGCCGTCACGGCAATCACTTTTGATTTGGCAGCGAGCGAAGGAACTAATTCTGTTATTTTATGCGAGTCGTTATGGCACGGAATCGTGCAAAATCTGTTCTTCGACTCAACAAAAATTCCTCAGACATTCATCAGACAAAAATGTGAAAATCTATCCAATTCTAATTCTTCTCGTTCTTTCTGGCATCTAGCCAAGAACCTCTTCAACAACTTTACTTCCTGTTCTCTCCCTCCTCTTTTCCATTCTGATGGCTCAGTTGCCGTCTCTTCTGACAAAGTTGAACTCTTCGCTTAAACTTTCGCTTCCAATGGACCATGGACGATTCCGGTGCTGTTCCTCCATCTCCTCCTCCCTCTGACTTTATTATGTCTGAAATTAGAATCTCTTCCAAAGCTGTTTCTTCCGTCCTATCTGGGCTCAATTCCAGGAAGACGTACGGTTCAGATGGTGTGCTTCCTGTTGTTCTTAAGAACTGTGCTTCTGTGCTGACACCCTGCCTAAGCAAACTCTTTCGTCTTTGTCTTTCATCTGGTACTTTTCCTTCTTGCTGGAAGTTCGCTATCATTCAGCCTGTCCCAAAGAAGGGTGACCGCTCACAACCCTCCAACTATCGTCCATTTGCTTTGATTTCTTGCCTTCCTAAAGTTTTTTAATCTATCCCTAATAGGAAGATTGTTGAACACCTCTCTTCTCGCAATCTTCTTTCAGATTGTCAGTATGGGTTCAGCAAGGGACGCTCAAATGGCGATCTTCTTGCATATCTCTCTGACTCTTGGTCATCCTACTTTCGGGATTTCGATGACACTTTTGTTATTGCGCTAGACATATCGAAAGCTTTTGATAGAGTCTGGCATAAATCCTTAATTTCCAAACTGCCCTACTTCAGCCTCTATCCTTCTATCTGTACCTTCATCTCTAATTTCCTTTCTGACCGATCTATAGCTGCGGTTGTAGATGGCCACTGTTCTTCTCCTAAAGTTATCAAAAAGGGTGTTCCTCAGGGTTCTGTCCTGTCACCCACTCTTTTCCTTTTAATTCGCACTTCTTGTCCTATTCACTCCTATGCCGATGATTCTACTCTTCACCTCTCCATCCGCTTCGCAAAGCGTCCCTCTCAACAGTCACTCCATGATTCGTGGGGCGGCTATATAGTCCAGGCAATCTAGAGCAAAAATAGCTTCAACCTGGGCAAAATTGCTTCAGAAGCTTTCTAAACTGTTTCCAGCTCAGGAACCATTGCAGAATAACATATCCAAAATCCGACAAAATTGGACCCCGGGAACACCCCCAAAAATGAAATTCAAAATGGCGGACTGGCAGTTTCCTACGAAATACAATAAATTTTAATTTCGCTTTGTAGAGAGAGTTATGACGTTTTTCTTGATCAGTAAAATGTTTTAAAACACATTTTCGTTTCTAAATTAACCTATATGACACTAAAAATTGTATTAGGCGGCTAGTATTAAACTATGACGTCACGTAATGTAAATAAAATATACTGTATGGAGTGTATGTGAGAATGGACATTGCTACATCTTTATAAACTTATATTATATACAACTCTTTAATTCCTACTACCCACTATCAAATCTGCGTATTTGTGCTTGTCATTTTCTTTAAAACTGTTATTATGTACTCCTTTTAAATACTGCAACACAGTTTATTAATTTGTGTTTTCTGTTTCAGACTGACTCGGTGTACGGCTGACTCGGTGTGCGTCCGCCTTCAAGAATGCAGACCCCTGAAGAATTGTGCGTGATTTGTAAGGAGAAATTGGACAGCGGACAGGAAGTGGTTCACATCTCGCAAAAAGGAGCAGATGGTATAAATGCATCCAGCCGCAGCCGTGGAAGCGATGTTGTTGCAACAGCTGGAATAAGTGTTCACGTTGTATGTAGGAAAAGGTTTACGGATAAAAAGACCATTGAAATAAAGAAGCGACAGACCGCAGCCGAGGCAATACCAAGGAAAAGTGCTCGTTTTCATGAATACGCATTTTCCAGTGCTACTCACTGTTTGTTTTGTGATACCTTTGTGGACTTTTTTTCCAAACACAAACCAAAATCAGAGCATGTCAAAATAAGAACTACAGAGTTCTCCGAAACCATAAAAAGGTGCTGTGAAAGCCGCTGCGATGAATGGTCGTTTAATGTAAAAGGCCGTCTGGAGTATTATCTTCGTGATCTTCCTGCTGCAGATTGTGTCTACCATCACACCTGCAGCGTAAATTTTCGAAGTGGAAAAAACATTCCTCGCGCATACTCCTCCGACGATCATGATTCGAAGAAAGGGAGACCAACTAATGAAGAGCAACACCAAGCATTCCTTCAGACCTGTGCTTACCTGGAAGAGAATGATGATGAACAACTGTTGATTGGAGACCTAATTTCCAAAATGGAGGAATATCTTCAAGGAAGTCAGAGCTCTGTCTACGAACGCAGGCACATGAAGAGAAAGCTTTTAGAACGTTACGGAGACAAGATCATAATATCAGGTGAAAGTGGGAAGGCAGATGTAGTAACACTACGAGAGACAGCTAATGAAATTCTTATAGATTATCACAAAAAGTCGAAAGAATGTGATATAGATATAGAGCTACAGAAGATTTACCTAGTAGAAGCTGCTGCAAAAATAATCAGAAGTGATATCAAGTCTGTCGACTCGCCTAGAAAAGATGTGTATCCATCTCCAAATGACATCACTGCAGAAAGTGCTCTTGATTACATTCCCAACAGTCTGAAATTGCTATTATCAAAAGCATTTGCGGGACAGGATGCTTCAAGAAAAATAGGTGCAATTGGGCAGAGCATTATGCAAGCAACCCGTCCTAGAGGATTACTATGTCCACTACAGATCGGTTTGTCGGTTCAGCTACACCACAACTTTAGGTCAAGGTACCTTATTGACGTTCTCCATCAGCTGGGTTACTGTTCGTCGTATGCAGAAGTAACAAGATTCGAAAGAAACGCGGCGCTGGCAAGTGGGTCTGGCTCTTTTACTGTTGATGAAAACACTGCAGTCCTTCTAGCAGCAGATAACGTCGATCATGATGTCTGCACTTTGGATGGGAAGAATACCTTTCATGGAATGGGTATGATTGCCGCAATAACTCCGAAGATCAAGATCCACCCTTCTATTCACAGGCGTAATGTTGGTGACAATGACATTAAGAAGATTGCAACCGTTGACATTAGGGAATATAGACACGCGAGAAGCATGTTGAGGGACATCTCATTCCGCGAACTTCCAGTACCCACTGCCACCATAAGTCGACTTAGTCTTCTCTGGCAGATATCTTCAGCAGAAAGATCAGGTCCAAGTTGGTCCGGAACAATGCAGGCAATTCACGGTGGATCAAGTGTCTCACATCCAGGTGTGGCGTCGATCACGTTCCTTCCCATCATAGATATGTCGCCAACTGACATGACCTGCATATTTTCGACATTACTATATTTGAGCAAGATAGCACGCGATCAAAAAGTCCCATGCATTATTACCTTTGATCAGCCTTTGTTCTGGAAAGCTTCCCAAATCATCAATGAACAGAGAGACCTGCAGGACATTGTTTTAATGCTGGGATCATTTCACACTCTGAAAACATATGGAAAAGCAATCATTGTTTTTGATGGCTACAGCAGCTCTCCTACGATCAAGGACATGACCCACAGAAGACGCAGCACCAAGACAAGCAGAAATGTGAATCTCAGTCCAAGCATGAAGTTTGTTGGCCAGAAGGAACACTTCTTGGCTAATGAAAACAACAAGCAAGCATTTATTTCCCTCGTAGGTGAGATGTTGAAGAAGCACGGGTGTACTGTTCACAACGCAGATGGGGATGCTGATGTGGACATCGTTCGTGCAGCAGTTTCCTCATCAGAAAATGCAACTACAACAGTAATAGGGGAAGACACCGACTTGCTGATTCTCCTTCTGTACCATGCCAAGGACAGTGGTTTCAAGTTGTACTATCGCAGCGATATAAGACGGGGACCATCTCCTAATCCTGTGTATGATATTCTCAGCATTCAATCATTGTTAGGCAATGACATCTGCAAGTATCTCCTGTTTGTGCATGCTTTCACGGGCTGTGATAGCACATCCAGAATTTTTTCGATCGGTAAAGCCAAAGCATTCGACACACTGATGAAGGTGGCTGAACTCCGTTCAGTTGCAAATACATTCTGTTCTGATTGTTGCCAACACTCTGACATTGAAGCCGCTGGAAGAAAGGCAATGCTTCTGTTGTATGGCTGCAAAACACTTGAATCCACTAACGCACTACGTCATCGAATGTTAGTTGAAAAGGTAGCTACAGCTAAATCTTTTGTTACACCCGAACGTTTGCCACCTACCGATGCGTCCACAAAGTACCACAGCTTTCGCACATACTTTCAAATACTAATCTGGAAGTCTACAGAAGAGAAGATCGATGCAGAACAGTGGGGTTGGTATGTAAAGAATAATTCCTACTACCCTACAGCCTGCGACAAGCCACCAGCTCCAAATTATCTACTCAACATGATCCGCTGCTCCTGCAAGACGAAATGTGCTACTTCAAGATGTGGATGCAAGCGTAATGGAATGCCCTGTTCAGCCGCTTGTGGCGAGTGCCAAATCAGTGGTTGCGATAACAACCCAAGTACCGGTAATCTATCCGATGATAGTGATGAAGAGGATTAATTTCTGTATGTTTGTGACCAGGTATCACTTCTTCTGTAATGAACATAACTTGAAACTGGGAAAAAAATAATTGTTGTATTATTGATTATAAAAATCTGTAAAAAGCTATATAACATTATATTTGCGTAATAACTGGTTGTGTTGTATATTGTTGAATTATTTAAAACATTACAACTGAAAGAAAAAGCATCAAATGTATCTCTATAAATAAAAGCGTAAATTATATATATTTTTTTTTTCGTAGGAAACATCCAGTCCGCCATTTTGAATTTCATTTTTGGGGGTGTTCCCGGGGTCCAATTTTGTCGGATTTTGGATATGTTATTCGGCAATGGTTCCTGAGCTGGAAACAGTTTAGAAAGCTTCTGAAGCAATTTTGCCCAGGTCTAACTACAAATTGCCTGGACTAATAGGGCACCTGACCTTTAATCTTTCTGCTATCTCTGATTGGGGCAGAGAAAACCTTGTGGCTTTCAATGCCTCAAAAACTCAATTCTTCCATCTGTTTACTCGTCACAATCTTCAACACAACTATCCCCTTACCGTCAACAATACACAATTCAATCCTTTCTCTTCTCTTAACATTCTTGGCGTTTCCTTTTCGCGTGATCTTTTCTGGAAAGCTCACATATACTCTCCAAAACAGCTTCTAAGAGGCTAGGTGTGCTGTACAGACTCCGTAGTTTCTTCATCCCCGCTCAGTTGCTGTCTCTGTACAGGGTCTTGTCCGCCCCTGTATGGAGTATGTTTCTCATGTATTGGGTGGCTCAACCCACACACCCGTACTTGACCGGGTGTAATCAAAGGCTTTTCATCTCATCCATTCCCCACCTCTTACTGTCTTCAATTCCTCTCTCTCTTCGCCAGAATGTTGCCTCACTCTCTCTTTACTTTCGCTATTATAACGGACACTGCTATGCTGAAATCGCTAACTGCATGCCTCCTCCTTTAAGGAGAGCACGCAGCACTAGACTTTCTACACTTTCTCATTCCTTTTCTGTCCAACTTTCCTCCGCGATGGTTAATCGGTATTTTCAATCTTTCATCTACTGAACCGGTGAACTCTGGAACAATCTTCCTCAATCCATCTTTCCCCCTGTCTTTCAAACACAGAGTGTCTAGGCATCTCGAAAACCCTGGATCTTGATTTTGGCTCTTTTCTTCTTCTGTAAGGGGAGGGGTCGCTTTTGCGAGCGTTCGCCCTTGGCCCCTCCTTCCTGCATAAAATACCCGTTTACTGAAGAAGACAAAATTACTATCAAACTCCTTCACAAAGAAAGAGGTTTTGGTGTAAAAAGAATTGTAGAACAATATGCTAATCGACATTGGTTTGTACGTAGTGTGTCACATTCGCTGGAAAAAAATTCGTGAAACGGGAACTCATGCACGAAAGCCAAGAAGTGAACGACCGTGTACCACAAGAACCCCGGCAAACATTGAATCTATAAGTGAACTTTATTTGCATCTAAGACGTCAATCTGCGTTCAAGTTTGAGTGTACGGAAAAATGCTAATCGCACCGACATTGAAACAAAGTTCAGTGCATCGAATTACAAAGAAAGACTGTTCTATAAACATTTAAGCGCTTTCATGTTCATTGCATAGCTAAACAGTCCAAAGTAAAATGTGTACAATGTTGCCGTCTACTGCTTCGCCATTTTAGATCAAATAACAACGTGCCCATCCGTTTACGGATGAAAATGTTTTCACTATTGAACGGCTTCAAAATATGCAAAACGATTGAGTGGACGCTAACGTAAGAAAAAACAAGACAGTCTCCTTCGAGAGAGACATCTTCATTCAATTTGTGATGATTTCTGTTGGTGTTTCTCGTTTAGGGAAAACATTTATTGTTTTCGTCGATAAGAATAAGAAAATTGATTCAAAACATTATTGTAACGATATCTAGAATAAGATGTTCCCTTAAACTGAAAGTTACAGTGAGAATTATTTTTTTCAACAAGACGGAGCTCGATATCTTCAGTCCCGGCACACCATTGCATACTCGCAAGAACAATGTCTCGATTTCATCGTGCCAGAAGATTGGCCACCAAATAGTTCGGATTTAAATCCAGTTAACTATTTCATATGCGGACGTTTAGTTGTCAAAGTTTACAGACAAAATATTCAAGATGTCAATCAATTTCGAGAGTGCATTTTAACAGCGTAGATTGAACTCGATCAAGACATCATTTCTACAGCAGTTCGCCAGTGGTGCAGAAGGCTACAAGCGGTCATTGATAATAATAGAAAAAACATTGAACACTTGCTGCGTTAGTGTTTTATTTAATTTGCTTTTGTCCACTGGAAACTTCTTTAATGTTCAGCTAAGTCTTTAATTATCCTCGTCAATTTTATTCTTTAACAACTATTGTTCAAAATGAATTTGTAAAAAGACTACTCATTCAATTTAAATGAACTACCTCTCATTTTAGGGACATATAAAGGGCTTAATTTGATTGTGTATAATTTTTAGTTATATTTGGAATTGTGGTTTTTGTTGGCCCGGAAAAGAGGTGGCTACTTTTTTGGGGACACAGTGTTGGTCTGTTCCATTTGTCTCAGTCAGTGATGTAGGTCTCGAGATCGGTCTCGGTCTCGAGACCGATCTCGAGACCCAATTTGCAGATCTCGATCTCGATCTCGGTCTCCGCTATTTAGATCTCGGTCTCGATCTCGGTCTCGACAGACGCGGTCTCGGTTTTTCTCCCCGAGACCTTTCGAGACCTCTCGAGACCGTAAGTAGCTTTAAAGAGGATTCGTCACATGCAAGATGGTTGAAAAGGACGGTGCTGATGAAGTTCCCTTGCCATTTGCCAATAGCATCTATCCAATTGCAACATTACTTGACCCACAGTTTGGTCTACAGTGGGTGGACATTGAAGTACGAGCTGATAAAGATATTAAAGTAGAACTTAAAGAGGAAATAAAAGGTATGTTATAATTTCATTATAAATTTTTTAAATTATCACAGAATTCATTATACCGGTATATTTTTTATCATTAAATTCATTATAGATCTCTTTGGGCTGAGTAAATGTTGAATTAATGTTATATATATATATATATATATATATATATATATATATATATATATATATATATATATATATAATATATATATATATATATATATATATTATATATATATATATTATTTAGACCTTATGTTAATTGCCATGTCTCTGTTTATAGTACCGATATGTCAATTTATTTTTCATAAAAATGGTGTTGGAAAAATGCTATACAGGAAACTCAAGCACGGAGAATGAGCAGATACAGAGAGACAGCGCTCATTCTCACAGCAGCAATAACGAAATAAAACAGAGTCAAACCAAAGTTCCGAGACTAATGGCAAAATATCAAAGCTATCGGTCCAAGCAGAAGAACGTTGAAACTGGGAAGATTTTGAACCGCAGGGAATAGTTGCGGCGGTACCTCTTAGAGATCGATGAATCTCATATTTTAGACAACTGCTCTCCAATAAAGTTTTGGCACCAGAAAAGGGATAAATTCCCATCACTGGATCACTGGCCAATATTGCCATAACCGTTTTAACAGTGCCTGGCCTCTAGTGCTCCAATTGAGCGTGTATTTAGCCATGGAGGCATAATAAAATAATGAGGCCCCACAGAAGTCGAACTTCAGCAGATCTTCTGAGCATGCTGATGTCCTTAAGTGTAATGAGCACCTATCATACTTTAAATAAATGCACAAGTCAAACTGGGTAGTGCGTACGTTCATTAAACCTTCTGTAACAGATATAAAAGAAGTAAATAAATAAAAAGTACGTGTATATATATATTCATTTGTTAATTTATAGGCTACACTTTTTGCATTCAACACACTACATCTAAGACAGTAGTTATTAGTTTATTAATATACTTAACATAGTCTAATTTCCATAGTAGTGTAAAACAAATTGAAAGGAAGGGCATGAGCTTGGTCTCGATCTCGGTCTCGAATTTTAAGGGTCTCGATCTCGGAAGGTAGATCTCGATCTCGAACCTTTGATCTCGGTCTCGATCTTGGTCTCACAGGATCAGGTCTCGGTCTCGGTCTCAGTCTCGGACTTGGTGGTCTCGACTACATCATTAGTCTCAGTTATATACTGGAGGTTTCTATACATGAAAAAACACCGGACTCAAATTGAAAAGTAAAAGTAAAAACACGCCAGAAAACGTAGTTAAAAGTTGTACCAATTTGAAAGTGACATAACTTTTTAACTTTTGAAAGTACTTCGTCGAAATATCTTCAAAAGTTCAAGAGTTATGACACTTTCAAATTTGGTACAACTTTAACTGCGATTCCTGGCGTTTTTTAACTTTTGTCGTTTAACCACTTCTTCCTAAGAGGGCCTAATTGATGATTGATAACATATACAGGATGTTTCATAACATGTGGGACGCACGTTCAGGGTGGATTCAGGACTGAAAACAATGACAAAAGTTTATATAAACATATGCCCGAAATCGCTTTGTTTCCGAGTTACAGCCCGTTATGTGTTCCAGCAAGTATCCGACTTACCTTTACCGCCGCTCCTTCCAACTCAACAGTTCTGGCGCTGATTGGTTTACCACCATCTGAAACTCGCTTGTTGAATGATCCTGTATCACCAAGACGCCCCTCTATTCTCTGAAAGGTCTTCTTATCTGGCAGACGGCGATTCGGAAACCTTTCTGCATACAGACGTCTTGCTGCGGCCGCATTACACTCGATAAGTCCATACATGAGATGCATGTCTGCCATTTTTCTGTTTGAATAAGCCTCCATTGTCACTTCAAATGCACGCTATCACTGAATAGCACAAAAACTTTTAAGTTTTTTTTCACTGGGCTGCACTTATTCACGGTAAGAAATTACGAATACGAACAGTGAAACGCCGCGATGCACCTCTGACTGACTGATGGCTCTACACTCAACGATATTGAAACATGTCATAGAGTGTACGAAACATTACAATCGGTAAGGCTATACATGAAATAAATCTCGTACACACTCACAAACATTGTCGACAAGCAGTGTTTGTAAACAGTTTGCGGAAAGAATTGCTGGAACACAAAACGGGCTGTAACTCGGAAACATTGTTTTCAGGTTCTGAATCCCTCCTGAAAGTGCGTTTCACATGTTATGAAATACCCTGTGTGTATGTATATATTATATATATATATATATATTAATATATATATATGTGTGTGTGTGTATATATGATTGAAGGATTTGTCCTTAGGGAAGGGCAATTTAGTAAGGAAGGAGAATGAAGAGCTTGTACATGGTTGTTTTATTAGCAAACGTTTCGGAAAATTAGTTTCCATCTTCAGTGGTAATATGTTAAAATGAGCACATAATTATGATAAATAACAATGGTTAAATATAATAAAACAATAAGAACATGAGGGATCCTAAGATATAAAAGTAAACAAATAATAAAATATATACACAGTAGTTTTTTATGCAGGAAATAGGGGCCAAGGGTGAACGCCCGCAAAAATACCCCGCGCCATAAAAGAAGAAGAGACGAAATCAAGGTCCAAAGTTTTCGAGATGCTTGGACACTCTGGGTTTGAAAGATTGGCGGTCATAGACAGGTAGAAAGAAGGATTGATGAAGGTTGTTTTCAGAGTTGACCGGTTGAATTGATAAGACTGGGAACCGATTAACTCTTGCGCTAGAGAGTTGGATAGAAATGGAATGAGAATGTGTCGAAAGTCTGGTACTACAAACTGTCCTTGGAGGAGGAGGAGGCATGCAGTTAGAGAGTTCAAAATAGCAGTATCCGTTATAATAGCGATAGTAAAGAGAGAGTGAGGAAACATTGCGGCGAAGAGAGAGAGATTGGAGACAGTCAGTAAGAGGTGGGGAACTGATGAGACGAAAAGCCTTTAATTACACCCGGTCAAGTAAAGCTGTGTGGGTTGAGCCACCCAACACATGAAAAGCGTACTACATACAGGGGCGGACAACACCCCTGTACAGAGAGAGCAACTGAATGGGGGTAAAAAACGGCAGAGCCGTTACAGCACACCAAACCACTTAGGAGCTCTTTTAGAAAACGAGTATATGTGATCTCTCCAGAAAAGATCACGAGAAAAGGAAACGCCAACAATGTTAAAAGAGGAAGGACTGAGTTGTGTATTGTGTGGAAGATTGTGACGAGCAAACAGATGAAGGAACTGAGTTTCTGAGGCACTGAAAGCCACAAGGTTTTCTCCGCCCCAGTTAGAGATAGTAGAAAAATCAGAGGTCAGGTGTACCATAGCCGTCCTACGTGAAGCATGGAGTAACGTTTGAGGGACGCTTTGTGAAGCGGGTGGAGAAGCGAAGGGCAGAATCACTGACAGGAAATGCGACGTAAAAGATCACTGATAAATAAAAGGAGAAGAGCGGGTGACAGGACGGAACCCTTAGGAACACCGCTATTAATAATCGGTCAAAAAGGAAATCAGAGATGAAGACACAGATAGAAGTATAGAAACTGAAGGAGGGCAGTTTGGAAATTAAGGATTTGACTAGACTCCATCAGAAGCTTTTGATGTGTCCAACGTAATAGCAAAAGTTTCACCAAAATCCCGAAAGGAGGATAACTAAGAGTAGAACAATATACAAGAACTTCGACAGTAAAGCGTCACTTGCGGATTCCATACTGAAGATTTGATAAAACGATTGTGAGTAGAGAGTTGTTTTAGGATCTTCCTACTGATGTAGATCAAGAAAAAACTAGAAAGGCAAGAAATCAAAGAAATAAATCCAGAATGTTGGGCCTGTCTCCAAGGCGATCGGGGATACGACTAGGGTGCTGTGGGGATGTGGGTGCTGTGGGGATGTGGGTGCTGTGGGGATGTGGGTGCTGTGGGAATGTGGGTGCTGTGGGAATAACAGGAAAAGTAGGGAAATGGATATATAATTTCCTTAGTGAGCGGCGGCAAGTCGTTACAATACAAGGAGTATCTTCATCAGAATCAGAGGTCCTCAGCTCAGTACCACAAGGAAGAGTATTAGCTCCACTACTCTTCATAATCATGCTAACTGACATAGATGAGAACGTTACCAGAGACAGCACAGTAACATCCTTTGCCGATGACACAGAGATCAGTAGAAAAATAAGAAACCCAGAAGATATGGGATCGCTACAAACCGACATGAACAGAATGTACAAGTGGACGGAAGACAACACTATGAAGTTTAACACTGAGAAATTTCAGCTGTTACGGTACGGAAACAGAGAAGACCTAAAATCCATGGAATATTATACTCCAAATGGACAGGAAACTCAGAGAAATTCTAAAGCAAAAAATTTAGGGGTTGTAGTGACTGATGATGCGAAATTTGAAACACAAAATAAGATAGCAGTAAACAGAGCAAAGAGGCAAATACTGAGAACCTTTAAACGAAGGGATAAAAATATAATGATTCCTCTACTGAAAACACTGATCACACCCAAATTGGAATACTGCTCGATCCTAACATGCCCATATAAAAAAGAAGACATTAGACAGCTGGAAGCGATCCAGAGAAACTTCACAGCCAAGATCAACGGGTGCAAAGAACTAAATTACTGGAAGGAAAAGAGAGAGATACACCATTATTTACACTTGGAAAATAATGGAGAAACTAGTCCCTAATCTTACTCTGAACCCTGTAACTCCCCAAACAACAGTGAAAAGTAGAAAAGAAAGACTGTGTCGTTTCTTAAATTAAAGGCGAGACAGGGAACATCCTTAACCCTGAAAGAAAATAGTTTTGGTGTGAGAGGACCAAAACTGTTTAATCAGCTGCCCAAAGAACTAAAGAACACGAGTGGTGTTGCGGTGGACATCTTCAAAAGAAGATTAGACGCCTAACTCATAACAATCCCCGATGAGCCGGGCGTACCTGGCTATGTGAGGTGGAGAGTACAAGAAACCAACTCACTACTTCACCAGGCCAACTTGAGAGGAGGGGCGACAAGCTTGACCTTCGCGAAATGAGGAATCATCGCACGCAACATTTTAAAGGTTGAAAGGAAAGGAAAGGTTGTACATTCTGCTCTATTTCATTCAGTATAGAAAAGTTTTAAGCTAGTTCACCAAGGTGTCAGTGAAAAGGGAGGAAAGGCAAAGGTGGCGGTGAACATTGAACTAATTTAAAATGGAGATTTCAACAAAGAAGAGTGGGATAGAATGAGTTTCACTTTGGAAGTGAGGTAATCATAGAGCTTTGGATTAGAATTAGGAGAAAGGTAGCCGGCGCAGATGTCGTATATACAGAAAAGGGGTTGCTATTAGTCGTCTCAGACACCTGAGTTTCAGTGAAGAGGAGAAGGCGAGGTTTAAGAGAAGGAGAGGTGGTGTTCAACAGATTGGAAATTTGAGGGAAGGCCACGAATGTTGCAGAAATTTATGAAAAGTGAATCAGACAAAGACCTGGAACATCTCGGATGGGTGATAGCAAAATAAGCCCCACTACCCTGAGCTGCGTTCCCAGTACCGGCAGTGGGGTAGCCAGAAGCGGGAATATTTATGGTTCCCTCCCGAGGGACTCCAAGGCTCTTAAAGACGGTGCTATTTCTTTTTATTTTGAAAAGATTTTCCGGCACTTGCTGCCTCCTTCTCTGGTCAATTGGTGTCTACCACCTCCTCCTCCTTTTATTACTGTTTTTTAAGGAATATACTGTATTTATAAGATAATTTGTTAATCAGACTTACCAGAATTTAGGGGTAACGGAACAAAGTCGATTTGCACAATGTCGACATACAGAAGGTCGATCTGTGCAATGTCGACACGCATACCTAACCTAACCGGGCATAATATAACCTAACTTAACCCAGCTTAACCTAACCTAACCTAATTTGAACTAAGTTTTTCGTATCGACATTATACATGTCGACATTGTGCAGATTGATTTTGTTCCGTTACTCTCATTTCAGAAGGGTTTTTGTTGTGAAATTAAACAGAATAGCTGTAATTTTAATCGTGAAACAGGAGGGTTTATTTCACTATGCTTAAGTTTAAGGCCGAACTGTAGTAGTTGCTGAGGGATTCCTTCGATTTAAGCATCAGAAAATAAACACTCGTGTCTCACCAAGGTTATATACTTGCATTCACTGGTTAAAAAATTACAAATTGAAATAATAAAACACAGGTGTTAGAAACACTTGTACTGTAGTTGGGTCGTCATCATTGTCTTCAAAGAATTTGCAAAAACTACGCCATAACATGACCCTCATAACAGTACAGAGAGTTGACAAATGTAAATAGACACTACGGTGATTGTCCTCAAGAACAAATGGCAAGTTCATCAATAGAATGCCAGAACGTATGTCAGTTTTGTGTGTTCGTTTATACACGCCTAAACGGCTATGGTAATAATCAGCACCAAATTTAGTTTACACATTAAAAAAGAACGACGGGTGATTTTAGTAATATATCCGCCCCTCAGAGTCCCTTCCTGGGAGGGGCCACCCCTAAATGGCTAGGGTAATATGCATCAAATTTAATACACACATTAAGAGAGAACAAGGGAAGGTTTTAGTATCAAACCTGCCCCTCCCAGTCATCCCCTGGGGTGGGGACTGGGAGGGAGCCTCATAAACAGCTAGGGTACGCTTAAATGGCTAAGGTAAGCTGCACAAAATTTAGTCTACACATAAAGGGAGAACCAGAGAATGTTTTAGTAACACACTCGCCCCTCCCAGTCCCTCCCTAATTGTGTTTCGGGTTGTTGTGTGCATATATATATATATATATATATATACTCGTGTGTGTGTGTATGTGTATATATATATATATATATATATACAGTATATATATATATATATATATATATATATATATATATATATATATATAAAGAAAAGTGTTAAATTGTTGGATAAACTGTGATAGAAGTTTTTATATTATATGTGATGGTTGTATTTAAAAAAAAAGAACTCCCCAAAATT